>JAOTQR010127222.1:0-61184 GCA_025774065.1 Solanum ossicruentum
GCATTTCTTCAACCTTTTCACTTATAAACATATTTCTAACAACCCTTCTTATGTACATGTCTTGTACATCTTATTTTCAGACCCCTAACAGTCCTAAAGAAGCACACAAAACACAACACTTAACAATTCTTCACAACATACAAACAAGTGGCATAACGTTACATCCTTTCACCACACTTCAACGTCAACACTCCCAAACTTGTTTTAACTTTACCAAAATTATATCCATCATTTTTACACATAAAAATAATCTTCAAATAGTCTTCAAATAGTCTCAAAATAGGTGAAAGTCGTGGAATAACATATTACAATTTTCAGCTCCCAATTTTCTTTTAAGAGTGAAATTAGATTGTTGTACAACAACTTATCTTTGTGAACTGTAAAAATGGTGTAGCAACTTAATTACATGACTAAATATATATTGTTAGCAAATAAGTTTTACTTCATAATTCATCCAACCAGTTAACAGAAAATCCTCTTGAACAACAAGAAACGTTTACAACAATACTTAAGATATATGCAGTCAAGAATTTCCAGCATAACATAATAGCATAGACTTCTTATTTGTCACGAAGAAACCATAATAGCAATATCTATAACTTAAATTATGTTAATAACATTAAATCCTCTTCATAATACAACCCAAGAATCATATAGATGTCCGTAAAATAAAATGCATGTGTGCAGCAACTTTCTGGACACAAGCTGTCCAAAATTTCCAGCATAAGATACTATCATATACTTCTTGTTTTTCATGAAGAAATCATACTAAATACACAACTATAATTTCTCACCTTACCTTATTGGTTCTGGATTCCCTTCAAAATCCTTAGATAATGTGTTTGCAACTTGGTGAAGTGAATTAGAGAGATGACAAAAGACTTTAAGAATGCTGAAACTTTATTTCCTAGTGGAATGAATTAGTGCTGCACTTGATCCATTTCTAAAAATCAATTTGGACAACCTTTTCCTCCACATTAGACCTGATAATGACACCCATTAATAGTCTAATAATATGGCATCTTATCATCCAAAATTGGGCTTAATTAGGTCTCAAATGTGATGGACCTTTCATGCCAATTTCCAGCTTTGTTCTTAGTTAGTTTTGGGTCCAAATGGCCAAGTTGTTTTTAGTGTATTTAGGACGTTTTTAAATTCTTCTTGGACTGAAAATAAGGTCCATTTATGCTACTAAAACATGGGCCAAAGTTACACCTTTAACACGGAATTTATTCATAATCGAACTTGAACAAATTCAATGTCGAGCCTCGTCTCAAGCACTTTCAAGAATTGACGCTAATTTGACCAAACCATAAGATGATTCATTTACATTGCATTAGTACATGTAAAATGTGGGGTGTTACAAATACAATTAAAACACCATTTTAAAAACTTCAATATAAGTGTTAAATCACCATGAACCTTTTCAATGTAAACATGAATACATGTAAACGAATTAGGGGTAAGAACATGAGACATGAAATCACAAAAAAGGGTTTGACTTGATACTATACACTTGAATAGAATGAAAGATATACGGATATCACTTTTCCATGCCCGCTCCAGCTCTTTTGGAGGCACTATCGACTTGGCGACTCTTCCAATGGGCCTTGACGAACACTACGTCCTCCTCAATCAACTTCTTCATCCCTTCCATCCATTACCTCCACTGGGACCTTCTCCTAAGCCAACTTATCCTCTACAATACCCACAACCTCAAAGAGTTCTATGTCACTAGAATCATCAACACATCCCTCAACCCAAAAGCATTTAAACCAGACAAATCGTAACCATATCCCTAGGTAATTCCAATCCTTGAGAAATCTCACCAACCTTTCTCTACATCCTACAAGGGCTTACAATCCTAAACTAAATTTTCAACCTTAAACCCACCAAGTCCTCTTGGTACCATAAACTACCATCTCCCTTTTGGGAGATAACCTCCACTCTACCATCTCTTCACCCAAAATTTCCAACCCTAGTAAGATGGAATCAAGGCCTTCCTTAATCTAGACCTCTCTAACCCTAGAAGATACGAAACCTTGAAGAATACTACACCACCATGCTCAACTTCTTCCAACCTAATCCCCCAATCTAGCCAAATGATGGACCCCTTAAGTCACTGCTTACGACCATCATTCACATACGCTAGGCTACTTAGAGAACCGACGAAAACATTAGCCTTACCGAGGAAAACTGATGCACACTCATGTCATGATCCTTAAAGTATTCCAACCACCTTCTTGTTATCCTTCGTCCATACCTATCATATTTAGCAAACAACCTCTCATCCCCAAGACATACAACACTACCCCTAAATGATCCACAAGCTCTAAATAAATCACTGCTTCACCACTGCAGTCTACCTCCAACAAGCTAAGGTATGGTTTTAAGACCCTATTCATGAAACCCATTAACATAGCAAGTTCATAAGTCAACCAAACAACTCCAATGATACTCAAATGTTCACCCCTAGTCTTGAAAGACACTTAGGCATATCACCTACCCTCATCCTCACTTAGAGACAAAACCCGAAACAAAGATCAAACTTAGAGAAGTGACTAACCCATTCTAGTTGACCAAATAAACCGATCAACCTCAACCATCATATTACAACTTTACGGGTTTTACACTCATTCGAGACACGATATGCAAGTAGCCAAACCACCTCAAAATCTTCAAATCCAACAAACTAAGTCTAACAAAAATCACAAGACAAGACCCTACGCAATAAGAACATGGGGCAGCCTTTAGAGAGCAATTGGACCTTAAAACAAGAATGGACCTACCTCATTTGTTATCACTTGAAAACCTCCTACTCAAAGATGGGTTCATAGGGAGTCAGATTCTATCTCGATGAGTTCTACTATTTATGGGGACATAATATGCATGCAACTAATCCATCCCAAGCATGACATCAATTCTACCATATCAACTTCAACAAGTCACAATGCAAGACCTAAGGTAATATTAATATGATACAACACGTATGAACATTTTTAGCAATAATATACTCAACAAGAGGTAAACACCAATGGTTCACATAACAACTCGGGGCACACAAGAGTCTTATAAGTAACCAAAAAGGAATAGCGCAAGGTATAGAGAGAACCAGATCCATCAAAATCAAAAACTTCAACTTACCCACGAAACACCAAGCCAAGTCTAGTTACCCCTAGAGGGTTATTGTTGAAAATGTCGATGATCATCCTCACAATCATAAGGGACCCATGGATAATACTTCATCTTATGATCCATTTCACAACATCCAAAACATACACCTGAACCGGCAAAGAAATTCCCAAGTGGTACCTTCCACATTGTCTTATTTAAGAGGAGCTTGCCCACAAATACGACCACCATGATACTTGGGGTTGGCCACCCAATACTTGGCAACCCTCTTGTTTGGAGCATCGCCGTACTCTTGACCTTAGATGCTACCATCAAATCGAGCCCTCTTGGACCCCTCACTTCTCCTCTTTTTAAGCTTCTCCACCTTAGGTTGTTCGACATAAGTCATGAGGCGGGACAAACCCATATCACTAATCAACATAGCAGATCGGCACTCCTCACTCACTAAGTCGGATACTCCCATCATGAATTTACTCATCCCAGACCTTGGATCAGCCACCAATTGGGGGGCATATTTTGAAAGTTCATTGAACTTGAGGGAATACATCCTCACACTCAAAGATCCTTGTTTCATGTTCATGAACTCCACCAATTTAGCTTCCACACCTTGAACTCCTCTCATAGAACCACATTGTCAACCCTCTTCTCTTCATTCCATTGACTAAACCATATTTGTGCTACCCCTTTGAGTTTTTAAGCTGTCAACTCCACCTTTTCCTCCGATTTAACTGCCATGATAGCCAATACCTTGTAGACCTCACCAATTAACTCTTGAAGGTCCTCATCTACCTTAGATGCATATTATTCTTGTGGATTCATGCTCATAAAGTCCCTCACTCGAGATGCCATAGTACGAGCATAAGGGGCTTGGGCCTCTTGGTTGGCTTGATTAGCCATAACTTGAGCTAACATTGTAAGTGCATCCTGGAATTCTCCATGACTTGGTTGTTAATCGGGAGAGCGAGCTCTTCTTTCTCTTGTGTTAGGCATGATCTAGCATAGCAAAGAACAACTATTAGGGGGAAAAATTTACTTCAACTCTATAGCATGGCATAGAACTAGAAGGAGGGAAACATTTCCTAAATTGTCTCATAGCCTCCTATTCATAGTTATGGTGCATAACATAACCATGAATAAGACACTAACAAATGTGGTGTGTTGGACTTCGAGGATCCAATAACCTAGTCCTCTGATACTATCTCTGTCACGACCCAAACCTAGGGCCTAGACATGACGACCAAATAGGGAACCCGAAAGAACCCCAAACAAGCCTTATAACATATTAATACACATCCTTGGATGCAGAAGCAATTGAAATGACAATCAGGAATAAGCATTAACAAGGGAATTGGACTAAGGGTAAACTTCCATATCATAACATCAGGAAACAAAAGAGTCTAGGCGTATAGCATAGATACATAGCATGTCCAACAACACCTCTACTACATAGATAAGAGTGTGGGCACGACAAATAACCAGGATCCCGAAGTGGAGGACTCACCAATAATCTTGAGAGACAATCATACTAACCACGTGAAGGAGGAGGATCATCAAGTGGTGCACTAGTTTCTTCATGGTGACATCATGTAGTTATAGAGTATGCATTACTATGCTTGAATGTACTAAGTATGTGTGATAGAATGCAACAAGAGATAGATATCACAAGCCAAATGCATAATCATAAGCAATGAATTACATACTAACAATATGACATGTATGAATAATGTTTGAAGTAAAACCATACTAACAATCCAAAGTTCATAACACATAGTGTGGGAAGAAACCTCAACTGACATAAAATAAGACTAAGTGATCTACAACTCGAAATCCCGATGTCAACACCACATCGGAGGAAAGGAGGTAGTTACTTACCAATGTGAACCTCCTAATACCTAAGTGGATCCACTAATCCCTGTGTGAACTGGGTATTCGCCTCGAGTTCTTAGACTCGGGTACTCGCCTCAAGTCCGGTCTTGGGTACTCTCCTGAATCCCTCATATTTTGGGTACTCGCCTTTTAGAGATTTAGTGACTCACCTCTAATCCCATCACCTACTGTACAACGTAGTTGTAGGACTTAGGGACTCGCTTCTAGTCCACTTGGTTCTAAGCCTAATCCCACGAAATATATAAGATAATCATACTTTAAATAAACATAGAGACATGGCACGAGTAACTCTCAACATCGTTGACCTAAAATGGTGAGCCTAACTTCAATCATAAGAATGGGTCATCATCAACATTACCCTTTCAATAATATCAACATCAAAGGCACATAAGAGGCATAATCTTATGAAAGGGGCTTCAACATCATCAACATTTTCATGATTTAAACACATCTTTAGAAAGCTCATAATCATCATAGAGTCACTTGAAACATAACTCAGTCAAATAGATTATCAAAACTTAAAGAACCCTTAAAAAAGCATTTTATCAAACACTTGGTGGGTGTGTAATGATAGGGTGCAATTCAAGAGTTTTATCATTGTAAAAAATTGTCACGCCTGAAGTCCCGTTAGGGCAGACTGGCACCCGTTGTCGATGAGGCTTGGTAGAACCAAACTATATCTATGTGCTTTCTATACATATTATAAGGGATTTCTACATTTGACATACCTTTAAGATAGTAAACAATGATAACAAGCCAAAAGGAAATGCATATGGCTACGCCATTGGGGCCACTGTCTTTAAAGTACGAGAGATGACTTTAATTTACATAGTCTATGAATCCTTTAGATAAGGAAAAGTATCTGATAGGGGTTGGGAAAGGCCTGCCTCGTCTAACTATACAATACAAAAATATAGGCTCTAGACACATACAAACCTTTGAAGCAACCTGGAGCTTGGTAACAGTAGATGGATATCCTGTACTCCTACTCGGGAGATCTACTAGCACCTGTACTTGTAACATGAAATGCAGGTCCCACGAAAGGGACATCAGTACGAGATAATGTACTGAATATTTAAGGCAAGAAATACTATATACGAAGTAACAGGTAAAATAAAACTATACACTGGTGTAGGATAAGAGACCACCTTTAGTTGTACTATGGGATCATGTACTTTATGTTCTTTTTATTACTTTACCTTTACTATATAATCTATGCACAATATGTAATACAAATGACCAACTGATCAGTGGTGAATCTATATCAGGATCTACCCTGGCTAGGCTTTTCCTTTAACCCCTTGGGCTACCCCCCATGATAGGATCGACCCTGGCTAGGTGATTCTTCCATCCCTCGGGTTGACCACCCATTAATAAGCAATATACTTTATCTTTCAATTACCTTTGAGATGATTCTTTTAGTTGTCATAATATTGGTGTTGTAGGATTATAGATACAACAAGTGACATATAAATAATTACCAAAGACAATACCACCATGAAAGGAGAAAGTTAAACAAATAATGAAATGCATAGGACGTAGAACAACACATGAAATTTATTTAGTAGAACGAATTTGTGTATCTTGGCATCCAAGTATGTATGCAAATTCAAAGGTGACTATGTATGGAAGCATATAAATATGTGAAAGAGTTGAGACACGGTTAATAGTTGTGTTGGAGTTTGTAAGTTATGTGCCAAGGAGGGATCTATATTTTATGCCAAATAATACGAAATCAAGTAGACTTACATACCTCGCTGTATGAATTCGCTATTACCTCGAGATAACCTTACCTTCCTCCAAATACTTATCTACAACATAGTATGTGATAAAACTAGCATTAGCATCTAATAGATATATCTTGGTAGCCCAATCTCATAAAAAAATAACATACAGGCAGCAAGCGGGTATAAATCCGAGCGTATTCTTTCAAACTTTCCACCCCTAATCGTATTTTATAATACACATTCTCATATACATACCATGTGCATCCTATTCTAGTGATATAATAGTCTTACAACAGCCCACAAAGTATAACACATAACAATTCTATGTAACATACAAATAGGTGGCATAACGTTAAGCCCCTTTGCCCCATTACGACGTTGACGATTCCAAAACATTACCAACTTCAACCAAACTGTTCCCACAATATTTACACATACAAACAACCAAAAAATAGTTCAAAAATAGTCCTTAAATAGGTGGAGGACGTTAGACCGTAGTCCTCAATCAATTAGCCCAGAAGTTCCAAATACGAGCACAATTACAATATCACACAAGAACTCACTTTCGTGGACTGTAAAAGTGGTGCAGTAGCTAAGTTACATCACTAAAAAACTAAACCTTGCTAAATATATAAGTATCACTTCATAATTCATTCAACCAAGAAGAGAAAATCCTCTTGAACAACAAGAAAAGTTCCCAACAATCCTTAGGACACATCCAGTCAAAAATTTCAGCACAAACATAACTATCATATACTTCTGGTTTGTCATGGGATAAGTATAACAAATAAATAGATATTTCCACTTACCTTATTGTTCAAGGTTCTGGTGTCCTTCATGAACCCTAGAGGGTTGTGTAGGCTGCCTAAGGTGAAATAAAGAGAAAACAAAAGTCTTTAGGGAAGCTGAAAAATTGTCCCAAGTGAAAATGAATTATGGAGTTGTTTTGAGCATTTTTAAAGAGTCTCTTGGCCGACTTTCTTTTCATCTTTTGACCACATAATACCACATATTATTAAGCTAGTGAGGCAGTAGCTTGGCCCTTACACATGGGACTAAATAGGTCTCAAATTTGATGGGCCTTGGCTGCCTATTTTCCAAATTCCTCTTCACTTATTTTGGGCCCAATTAGCCAAAGGGATTGTGGTGTACTTTGTCCCTTTTATTATTCATATTGGGCTAGAAATAAAGTCCATTTATGATGCTAAAATATGGGCTAAAGTGACACCCTTAACATTGACTTTATTCATAGTCGGACTTGGACAAACTCGACGTCGGGCCTCGTCTACGTTTAGTTAGACAATTTAAACCAAGGAAGTAGGCGACTCACCTGCTAGCTTCTCAAGTCCTACAAGCACCTCAATTTTCTCACGTTGTTTAGGGTCATGATCTCCTTAATTTGACACAAAACATGTACATACTTGACCCTTTCAAGCGTTAGATGCATATATTGCTCTATAACATGAAATTCAAGAACTTTTAGAAATTGGTGCTAATTCGAAAAGCCATATCATGTTTCATCTGCATAACACTAGTATTGTAAGATGTGGGGTGTTGCAAAAATCCAATTTAAAACAACCTATAGATACTTGGTAACACCCTCAAGAAATATACATAAAAAACCGTCATCAGATCTCACAATAGCTCTTAGATTCATAGCTCAAATCATAGTAAAATAGTCACAATTTTGTAAACCCCAACGTAGTGTGTAGTGAATTTCATAATAAATAAGACCCATGAGTAAATCCACTTTATATCATGAAATTTTTATGAAAAGAAAGCTTGGGTAACATGGGCGAAAGGAACCCATGAAAGAAACCCACAAAACTTAACTTTGGAGATGAACTTGATGAAGATTGAAAATTGAGACATGAAGCCTAATTGAATTCCTTGAGATTTGGAGGGGTTTTTGAGAGTTGAATTTAGGATATGAAATAATGACCAAGTGTTTGAATTAGTATTGGGAAATGTTTAGAATGAATGAGGGTGAAAAATGGCTAAGTATAGGTACTTTCACGTTTGGGAACACTTAGGCCAAAGACCCAAAAGCCTTTGATCGAGATAAAAATTACTAGCAGTAAAATGCATAGGTCCATGTCAGGTCCGTGATGCGGACCTGTCGTGAAAGAAAGATTTACCTAGGTCCGTGATGTCTACGCATCATTTATCGATTCTGGTAACCAAAAATTACGAAAAATGAAATTGATAATCGTTTGCTCTTAAATTGGGGTTAGACCCATTTCCAACTCAATTTATCCCCTGATCAAGAATACTAAGTCGATTTTTTGAAATAAATCTCAGATTTTGAGATATTTAGAAATTATGATTCCAGGAACTTTCGAGGCACATTTTCGGGCAGTTTTTGAGGTCGTTACATGCATACTTGGGCCTAAAAGACAATTGTTATTCATAATCGTTCATACATTGGCTAAAAAGCTTAATCACATTTCATATCATACTTTCATGCATAGGAATAGCGAATTCAAAATTTCCAATGAGGTTTAAACATCGAATATGCTCAAAAAGCCAATATCATAGACATTTATGTGATCACATTCTTGTCATAAACATATGAGTGACCATAACTTACTAATTTATTTTCATAAAAATATTTGTTCTTAACCCACCAATTCATTTACGTCAAAACCCAATGCTCATGTATGCATATGCCATGAATGATATGTGAATACCAAGGAGCAATAGAGATTCAGTCTTAAATTAGTAATTCAATAGGAAATTCATGTAAATCCATATATAATATCCATATTCAAAACATAATTTAAATTATCCATGCTTAGATGAAACTTTAAAGGGACAATGCATATTAAAATCTTCATAATATTCATGTAATTCAACATATTAGGTCTTAAATCACTTTAAAATCAGTAATAAAACATAGCTCATATCTTAATTGAATCAAATAAACAATAATCTTAAAAACCCATAATTAAAGTAATCTTAAAGTCTATAAATCAAGTGTAAAATAGTTGGGTCTTCATCTTTGAAAGTGATCATGAATCAAACCTACATGCCTAAGCTAACCAAGAAGAAATTTAATTAAGAAGAAGACCCTTTTTCTGAATCCCAAGCTAATTCTTCACTAGAGTCTTTGAGAGTAGTTCTTAACAGAGTGAAACATAATTTTATGTGTAAGAGTGAATTTGAATAAGGGAAGAAGAGAGTAGGACATTTGAATGTCTTAGGATAGCATAGAATGTCAAAAAAGTCCTCTAGGAGAAGCCATTATTATGAAAACGCCATTAATGAATCATGTAGAAAAATATTGCCAGGTGTCTCGTATGGAGGTTATACAACTCGTGTGATGGAATACAGGCCATGTGCCTCTTTCATGATCAGATACATAGAAAAATATCCAATGATCAAGTTCCGAGACGGTAATTCCATACTTAGAAAAATTGCATGCCAACACCCATACGGAGGGTTTCACTGCCTGCGAGAGGTCACACACTCCCGTGAAGCTTCTCTTGGAATATTATTCATCGACAAAGTTTAGAGATGGTGTTTCTAATACTTACAATATTTTTGCTCCAACACCTATACAGAAGGCTTCACAAACTGTGAAGGGGTACATGATCTACGAGAGGTCCATGTGTTAAGTGGCTTGAAGAAAATGTGGATTTTCCAGTGCAAGTCCCTCCACATTAGTCCACCACATGGCTAGTGAAGCCTCACATGGATCTTGTGGGGTTTATGTGAGGTGTGCATTAGTCTTAAACTACACATCAATGCCAACACTCTAACAAAAGGCCAAGGACTATCTCAAGGTACCTTCACACGGCCCATGGTGAGCCACACGACCCATGGAGGTTACCATGAAGTGTCACCTTGGTCAAAAACATTTTGGAACAAATTTTGAAGCACCGTCAAGGTCATACAAAGTTCGGTTCCTTATAGATTCATCCTAGCAAAGTCCCTTATTATTGAAGTTGGTGAGAGCATTCAGACGATTAGCACCTTGATTGACTTGATTGGATAAATCTTGTTCCATCGTAGTGAAAGTGGCTCTAAACTCCACATGAGTCACTACTTCATTCTTGAGGACATTGAGACATTCTTCTTGGCAGAATTTTCTTGATAAGTACAAAGGATGATCCATTAGATAAAGGAGGTGTTACTATAACATTAAGGTACGACATAGATTATGAAAGAACTAAGACAATTACTAAACACCTCATAGCCTCCTATTCATAGATGTGGTGCACTTCAAACTGATGAATATGACTCTATTTGATGAAGTATATTGGATCTGCAAGGAGAATTTATAAACCTTATGCTCTGATACCAAGCTTATCATGACCCAAGCCTAGGGTCTAGGTGTGACATGGAGAATAGGGAATTGGAAAGAGCATCAAAAAAGCTTCATAGCATAAACAAGAACATCCTTAGTTGCGGAAACATAAATCAAGCATTATGCAATTTAAACTGGGGGCAATTGGGGCTTTGAACACAAGCCATAGGGAAAAGGAGAAAGGGACATCCATTCTTCAACCACAACAAAAGACTAAGGGAAGGGATTATAAGACTCAATCTATGGGGAAGTAGGCGCTTAGGGTAATAATCACTTGCTATCAACAACAACCCAAGCATCTTATAAAAGGGATATGGATGAAGGGATAATCTTATATAGAAGTATAAAGATCACTTCACAACATGATTATCCAATAATACCTCTAAGTCATAGATGGAATAAGGGCCAAGACACGTACCGAGCTTACCCTTAGAAGTAAAGCAACAAGAGTATTGAAGTCATAACATACACAAGTGATACAGAAGACATATATAGACCTATAACTAGAGGACTCACCAAAAACTAAATCTTCTATTATCCAAAACTAGCTACGTGAAGATATCAAAGAGTGTCAGTCCCTATATGGTGAAAGCATGTAGGCATAGAATATGCATTAGTACTTTGAATGTACTAATATCTTGTCATGCAACACATAAAGAATAAGTAATAATCTAGTGAAAACATAATCATTTGAAATATTTCTCAGTCCATCTATTACACCATTGATTTTATGATAAAACACTTAAACTTTGAATAATAAGGAACATAGGTTAAGTCTAATCGTAAAACCTTTTAGGAACAACAATGTATTTTCTTTAAGGGAGGAACTAACTAATTATGAATAGGACATTAGTTATCATAATGAAGAACATATTGCATACTAGAAAAGAATTTCATATTGAAACGACACAAAAAATGCCTGAAAACATGGCTTGAAAGTGTCCAGAATAATAATTTTGATCTCAAAATTTGTGCGTGATATCAAAAATCTAACTTCATATTATTTATCAGGGGGCACAATTGTGTGGAGAATGGGTCTAACCCTAATCTTAGAGTAAAAGAATCATAATTCTAATTTTCTAAAACTTCCTTATCCAGTGTTGAGCTGCATCCCTGGCGCGACATGGCTAGGGTGTGAACCAATGTTATTTTTTCCCAGTTTTGTTGAGTCGGTGCAGGGCCTTTGGCTCTTGGGCCTAAGACTTCCTATGCTTGAAAATACCTACATTTATCCATATTTCACCTTCATATCATACAAGATATTCCCCAATACTCTCTCAAACACTTAGTCAAATATTTCACGCCAAATATCATATATCAAAACACATCCGGATCTTAAGGATTTAACTCAAGCTTCAAGTCTTCATTTTCAATCTTCATGAAAAATTCTCCAAAGTCAAGGTATGGGTGTTTCGACTATTGGGGTCCTTTCCCATTGGTGCCCAACGTTCTTTTTCACCTAAATCTCATGATTCTAAGTTGATTTAATTATGAGTCTTACTATGAATTTGACTATGAGTATGTTGGGGTTTCATAAAAGTGTTATTGTTTAAGCATGTTTTGAGCTATGAATAATGGATCTATCTTGAGATTTAATGAAGGGTTTTGATGTATATTGTATGATGCTATTACTGAATATTGGTGGATGGTTTTACATTGGATTTTCTTGCATGAATTCACTCTTTAGTTGTATGATTTTACACTAGCATTACACACCTGCCAAGTGTTTGATAAAATGCCCGATTATGGATTCTTGAGTTATTGAAGGTCTAAAGCATGGCTTATGATTCGAATGACTTTATAATGATGAAAGTAATTTATATATGTGACATTTTTCTCTATAGTGTTGTTAGTTGACCAAGCCTCGTTCGTGGGGTTATAGGCCCAGGTAACAACATTGAGGGGTTTGTACCTCGATTGCCTCGCTCGGAAGGTAGTAGGCCCGTAATATAAGGATTGGGGGGTATGTATTTGTACTTCAATTTCCTCGCTTGGGAGGTAGTAGGCCCGTGCTACCATGTTGGCGGGAATGTACCTCAATAACCACTTTGAAGGGATTGTTCCTCAATCGGCTCTATAAGGAGGTGGTAGTCCTTGGATGTTATATATTAATGGTCACTTCTTATACACGTATTATGTTCTATATAAGCATGATTTACTGTAAGTGTCATTCATGCATGCTATATTGCTATATGCTTATCAATTGTCTATGTTTGTGCATTTCAATTATGTTGGTTATCTCTTGTTGCATTGCATCCTACATACTTAATACATTCAAAGGTACTAACACATACTCTATGCATACATGGTTTTACAATGTAAGAACCGGAGCCCCACTTGATCATCTTCCTTCTCCACGTGGCTAGTAAGACCTCTCTCAAGATAGTTGGTGAGTCCTCAACTTCGACGATGATGTATTTTTCTCTTATGTTAAGGTAATACTATCTTTCATTTATTTGTATGCTTTGACTATGAGGGTGAGCCCCGCCCCGCTAAGTTCTATGTGTAGAGGTGTTGTTGGACAAGTTATGTAATGATGCTATGAGATTGACTCTCTCTTGACTTTAATGTTTTATGATATGTAAAAGTTCCCTTAGTACCTTATCCTTGCTTTATATTCTTGTTGTTTTTTAACCGCTTCCACAACCAATGATGTGTAATGATAGGTTAAGAGGTTTGTTTGGGGTCCCTTTGGTTTCCCATGCACCGTGTCACATCTAGGCCCTAGGGTTGCGTTGTGACACATACACCTTTATGAGAAATACCATTGCCAATAAAAAGGGACTATACCTGAAGAATACCATTTGAACTTTAGAGACAATGAGTTATATGAAATTTAAAACGCCCTAGGACATGATATGATGGAAGTATCATAAATCGTCATAAAAGGACGTCTTGGGACCATAAGGAGAACATGAACATATGTGAAAGAACCTTTTAACCAACGTAAATCATGTTAGCTACACCATGGAGTCCCAATGTTTCCCCTACATCAGAAGAAGGGGGAAGTCACTTGCCAAGGTAACCTCCTAAAATGCCTAAATGGATCCACTAAAGCTAGCTCTTAAGAAACCTCTACTAAAGAGTGGTATAGAAGTTGACCTCTACTAACAGTGATCCCTATTTTCTATGGTGGCACATAGTTTTAGGACAGTAGAATTCTAACCTGGAGCTTCTATATTTATCCTAAGGTCCACTCGGTGCTAAGTTAAATTCTCATCACCATAAACATGAATCATAAGATCATATAATACAGAGATATATTCTACTAACCCATCTTATAAACCATTTGAAACAATGGAGAGGTATTTTACTAACTCATCCATAAGTGTTTTTGAGCATTGATCATCATTATAAGGATAGATCCTAATCTTGTTTATGACTCTACTATCGGCTTATCATAATTTCATAAGCTTTAGTAGGTGGAGGACTCATACCTCAGTCATTCATTCTCATTGGACTATACCAATATGAGTATAATCATGACATGCGATAGCTTGTATAATATAACAACATAGAGAGAGCTTTACCAAAATGCATAGATTTCATAGGAATTTAATGTATTTCAAAACATACCTAATAGACCTCGTCATTCATCATAACTTGCATACATATAGTAACAACTTTTTGTCATACTTGAGATACTTTATTGTAAGAGCTTAGTTCCACAACTTGGTGTGTGCATGCGTTGAGACTCAAATTCATGCAATTTAAGGGTAACATGCATGATTGGGTTAAAATATCATCACTGAGACCATTTAACATCCACCAATTGTAATCACTAAGAGACCCTGGTCAGAGCATTATGAAAATCATGTCATATCCCATAATTAAAGTAACCCACGTGTAGACTCAAAGACCTATAGTAGTTTTAAAATTGGGAATCTTCCAAAATCACCATTTAAAGTCATTCCAAGACACCTCCCACAATCAACTTTCCAATACTTCATGGTATTATAACATTCTTTACTTTGAATATCCTAAATTAACTTATAATATAAAACCCTTGGAAGTAAATCATGCAATTTCATTCTATAGATGAAGATTTTCAACATAAATCATGCTTAATAGAGGTAATGGATAATAACCATAGGAAATTGTCATGACTCAAGCCTAGGGCCTAGACGTGTCACGGTGAATGGAGAACCCGAAGGAACCCTAAACAAGCCTCATAATTTGTTATTACACATCATTGGTCGTGAAAGCATATAAAAACATTAAATAGAAAGAAAAGATCCTAAGGGCTAAGTGAAAAGGCTGGCACAATATCATAATCAAAAGACAAGAGTTAAAATCATATCGTAGATACAAACCATATCCAACAACCTCTACTACATAGATAAGAGCGGGGGCCAAAATAAAGCAACTGGGCTTACCCTCATAGTCAAATAATACATAAAGAAGAGTATCTTAATGCACATAAAGAGAGCACAGACTAAGGTCCTCAAAGTGGAGGACTCACTAACTAGCTTGAATAGCATCGGACTAGCCACGTAGAAGAGGAAGACGATAAACTTGGGCACCAGTTCCTACATGGTGACATCATGTAGGCATAGTGTCTGCATTAGTATGTTTTAATGTAGTAAGTATGTAGGATTCAATGCAACAATAGATAGGCAGGATAATCAAAATGCATAATATTAAGCAATACACGTAATATGACAATATGGCATGTACAATCAATGCTTAAGTAAAACATGCTTAAGTACCTCATGTTCATATAGGATATCATATGTGTAGAAGATACTAAGCTAGCCTTTCAAGGTACAAACCTCTTGGTGGTTGTGTGGTATAAACCCCTCACATGGTTGATGATAATCATACTTTATCAACACAATGGCGAAGTACAAACCCTTCACATGGTTAATGAATACAAACCCCTAACATGGTTACCTGGGCTCTTATGCCCCCAGATCGGGTATGGTGTAATTTTCACTTTATATAGTGTATATCATATACATAAACTCATTTCACCATCATATAGTCATTCATATCATATCTCACGCTTTGGGCGTTCAACTCCCCAAGAAACCATATCCGGGAATTTTATCAAACACTTACAGGGTGTGTAATGCTAGTATAAAACCATGAATTATAGGGAAAAAATCATCAAGAAAATCCATTGTAAAACCATCAATCAACACCTTGCAACACCCTCAAGCGATATACATAAAAACCCTTTCTCAAATCTTACAATAGGTCAAAGATTTATAGCTTAAAATATGACAAAACAGTCATAACTTAGCATAGCTCTAACATAGTGTACAGTGAATAAGTTCTCCTCCATTTCTTCCCCTTTGACAAACTTGACTCAAAAAAGGTTAAGTTTGTGTTGACCGATGTATGTGAGTGGAGCTTCCAAACATTGAAAGACAAGCATGTGTCCGCTCCTGTATTGTCACTACTGGATGGGCTTGGGGAATTTGTAGTGTAATGTGATGCTTCCTTGGTTAGTTTGGGTTGTGTGTTGATACAAAATAGTAAGGTCATAACATATGCTTCTAGACAACTCAAGGTATATGAAAGCAACTACCGCACCCATGATATAGAGTTCACCGCCGTTGTATTTGCTTTAAAGATTTGACGTCACTACTCGTATGGGGTACATATTGATGTCTTCACCAATCATAAAAGCCTGTAATATGTATTCACTTAGAAAGATCTCAACTTGAGGCAAAGAAGGTGGCTAGAACTTCTTAAGGACTATGAAAAGACTATGCATTATCATCTGGGTAGGGCAAATGTGGTCGCAGATGCATTGAGTAGGGTGTTTATGACTAGTCTAGCTCATTTTTATGGTAGTGGTAAGGATATGTCTAGGGAGGTGCATCAATTACCTAGATTGGGGGTTAGGATGGAAGAGGTTGGTGATGATGGTGTTGTGGTTGTTGATGGTTCTAAGTCTTCTATTGTTGATTAGGTGATAGCAAAATAAGATCTTGACTCTTTCTTGCTTGAATGGAAGGCCTCGGTAAAGGAGGGCAAAGTAGAGGTTTTATCCAAGGTGGAGATGGGGCCATTAGGTACCAAGGTAGGTTGTGTGTGCCTTGTGTTGATGGTTTCAGGGAGAATATTCTTTGTGAGGCCCATAATTCTTCTTATTCTATCCACTCCAGTTCCATCAAAATGTATAGGGACTTGAGGGATGTATATTGGTGGGGAGGCATGAAGAGGGACATGGCCAAGTTCGTTTCTAGGTTACATAGTTATCAAAAAGTCAAAGCCGAACATCAATGGTTGGGATGCCTAACCCAAGACATAGAGATTCCTACTTGGAATT
This sequence comes from Solanum ossicruentum, assembly GCA_025774065.1. Taxonomy (NCBI): domain Eukaryota; kingdom Viridiplantae; phylum Streptophyta; class Magnoliopsida; order Solanales; family Solanaceae; genus Solanum; species Solanum ossicruentum. The sequence continues at coordinate 17,336 of JAOTQR010127222.1, forward strand.
GGGAGGTGATTAATATGGGTTTTGTGGATGGGTTTCCCAAGACTAGAAAAGGTTTTGATTCCATTTTGGTGGTGGTTGATAGAATGACGAAATTGGCTCACTTTATACTAGTTAAGACCACATATGCGGCTAAAGAGTATGCAAGGCTGTACATCTATGAGTTAGTGAGGTTGCATAGGTTTCCTTTGTCCATCATATCAGATCATTGTTCACAATTCACTTCACACTTTTGGGTCTCCTTTCAAAGAGGGCTTTGTATAAAAGATCACCTTAGTATGTCATTCCACCCTTAAACGGATGGCCAAGCCAAAAGAATCATTCAAACCCTTGAAGATATGCTTAGGGCATGTGTATTTGAGTTCAGGGGTAGTTGGGATGACCATCTTCCTTTGTTTGATTTTTCCTACAACAGTAGCTACCACTCTAGCATTTGTATGGCTCCTTTTTTGAGGCTCTTTATGGGAGACGTTATAGATCACCAGTTTGTGGTTTGAGGTTGTAGAGGAGGCTTTAATGGTATTGGATCATGTTATGGAGGCTTTTCAGAAGGTGAGGATGATTAGGAAACGGTTGAAAATAGCCCAAAGTCATCAAAAATCCTATGTCGATGTGATAAGAACAAATCTTGAATTCATTGTGGGTGATTGGGTTTATTTGAAAGTTTCTCTAATGTAAGCTGTGGTTTGTTTTAGTAAAAAGGGGAATTTGAGTAAAATATATGTTGTTCTTATGAGGTGTTGAAGAATGTTGGCAAGGCATCTTATGAAATGAACTTTCCTAGTGCAATGAATTTGGTTCATCCGGTGTTCCATGTCAGTATGTTGATGAAATGTGTTGGTGATCCTAATTCTATTGTACCTCTTGATATTATGGGTGTTGTTGAGGATAGCTCAATTTATGAGGAGTTTCTAATTCAGATCCTAGATAGGCAAGTGAAGATATTGAAGAAAAAGGAGGTGGCATTCGTTAAGGTCCTTTGGAGGAACTAACAGATTGAGAGTGCTACTTGGGAGTCTGAAGCGGACATGGAAAAGCCGTATACTTATCTTTTCCACTCCACTCAATCCTAAGGTACTAATTATAAGTCTCCTATATGATCTTAAGTCTTGTATTTCATCCCCTATGTCATTTATATACATTCATGTTTAAGATTTCAACCTTATGATGATTTTATGCTTATTTTGAGCTTTTGAAAATGGTGTTTTAAATGTAATGTTGCATTTTAGTTAGGTCTATTTGTTTATGATCATTCTTGACTTGTGCAACTATTTTACATTTTGTGTGAATGTTCCCAAGGGGGAGATATTGAAACGTCCCCAAAGAGTGCCCGAAAATGTGCTCTCGAAATGCATGGATTTATAAATTTCATATATCTCAAAATTTGTTTGCTATTTCAAAAATCTGACTTCATATTATTGTTTTGGAGGGTCCAATGTAGGTGATAAAGGGACTAATACCAATTTAAGAGAAAAATATTATCAATTGTGAAATTCCAATAATGCAATTTCAAGTGGCAAATCTGCGACGCGGACAAAAAGTGGACCATTTTTTTTACTCGGTCCAAGACATCTATGTCTAGGGCCTAAGTGTTCCCAAATGTATTTTTACCTATACTTATCCAAATTTCACCCTCATATTATTTCTCAATACTCACTCAAATACAATAATATTGTCACTACCAAATTCAAGCCAAAAACCCTCGTCCCAAGCTAAGGTTCTCGTTCAAGGTTTTTATTCAAGCTTCAAGTCTCTATCTCCAATCTTCACCAAGTTCATATCTAAGCTAAGGTATGTGAGTTTCTTTCATGGGTTCCTTTCACCCATTATACTCAAGCCTCCTTTTATTCAAATTGTATGGTTTAAAGTTGATTTACAAATGGGTCTTGATTATTATGAAATTAACTGCACACTATGTTAATACTATGTAAAGTTGTGACTGATATACTATGTTTTGAGCTATAAATCTTATCTCTATTGTAAGATTTGATGAGGAATTTTGATCTATTTTTATTGAGGGTGTTATAAGGTGTTGATTGATTGTTTTACAGTGGATTTTCTTGCATGATGTCATCTTTAAATTGCATGGTTTTATACTATAATTACACACCCTCTAAGTGTTTTGATAAAATGTCTGGATATGGTTTCTTGAGGAATTAAAGGTCCAAAGCATGAGATATGATATGATTGACTATATGATGATGAAATGAGCTTATGTATATGATATATTCTATATAAAGTGTTCCATTAGACCATTCCCAATTTGAGTGACCTAGTTGAGGGGTCAACATCTCAACCACTAGGGTGATGGGTCCTATCATGACTAACCATGATGAGGGGTTTGTACCTCACACACTAGGGTGATAGGTTCTATCATCACTAACCTTGATGTTTGGTTTGTACCTCACATACTAGAGTGATGGGTGCTGTCATGACTAACCTTGATGAGGGGTTTGTACCTCACACACTAGGGTGATGGGAACTATCATGATTAACCTTTATCGTGGATTTGTACCTCACACACTAGGGTGATGGGTGCTATCATCACTAACAAACCAAGGGATTTGTACCTCACACACTAGGGTGATGGGTGCTATCATCACTAACAAACCAAGTGATTTGTACTTATGAAATCTTGCTTGGTCTCTTCATGTGATACGATGAATAGGAACCCAAAAGGACCCCAAACAAGTCTTTTAGCCTATTGTTTACACATCCTTGTAAATAAGTATAAAGGGACTAAGGAAAGTCTTTGATAGCATTAAACATGTAAGATTCAAAGCTCAAAGCATAAGTACATCATTTATCCCAAAAACACCTCTAAATATAGATTTAAGTAGGCGCCAACACTCTTTCTAGCCTCACCCTCAGAGTATCAAGATTTCAACATAAAGAGTACACAAAGCATGAGTGGCATACCTAGTGTCCCTGAACTTGAGGACTCCCAAAAGCTTATCTTTAAAATGCCAAAACTAGCCACGTGGAGGATGATTGTGAGGGTCTCCAGTTCCTACACTGTAATATCATGTAGGCATAAAGTATTTGATAATACATTTGAATATACTAAGTTTGTAGAATACAATGAAATAAGAGATAGGCAATATAGTCAAAATGCATATTTATAAGCAAGGGATAGGTATAATAACAACATGGCACACAAGATAAATTAATAAAGTCAAACATGCTTGTAAAACATATAAATTGAGAATATAGATTACATGTGCAGGAAGAGCCCATCATCATAGACCAAGCAAAGTATTACTTGGAGTGTAACGGAAGCACCCCTTTGGAAGGTGATTGAGGAATCTACCCCTCCATTCGTAAATAGGCATGTCACCACCATCATAGTGATCAAGGTATATACTGCTTATTATAGTAGATGGGCATAGTTCCCCCTATCAAAGTGGTCAAGGTGTATACCCCTTAACATGGTCGATGGGCATAGCACCCCCCATCAAAGTGGTTGAGGCATATCACCCCCTCTACCAGGTGATGTCAACTTGCAACACTATAGATACATTATATGAATTCAATACATACATACAATCCCTCATCATCAAAAAGTCACTTAACTCCTAAGTCAAGCAATAGACCATCAACAGTTTAAGAATCCTTGAAAAAACATTTTCTCAAACACATGGGGGGTGTAATGCTATCTCAAAACCATGCAATTCAAAAGTTAAATCATGTGAGAAAACTCATTATAAATCAACCCACCAACACTTGGTAACACCCTCATTCAAGGTATATTGGAACCCCTCATCGAATCTCATGAAAAATCTGTCATGACCCAAGCCTAGGGCCTAGATGTGACATGACACAAGGGGAACCCGAAAGGACCTCAAGCAAGCCTCATAAAGCATCATTACACATCCTTGGTTGCAGAAATAATAAATCAAGAATCAAAGATAAAAGAATGAGGAAAATAGGGCTAAGGGAAAAGCTTGCATAATAAAATGGTCAAAGACAAGAGTTAAACTCATATCTTAGATACTTAACATGTCCAAAAAACATCTCTAATACATAGATAAGAGCGGGGGCTAAGGCAAAGTAACCTGGCTCATCCTCATAGTCAAAATAAACAATAAAGATGAATATCTCAATACATAATAAAAGAAACGTAGACTAGGTCCCCGAAGTTGAGGACTCACTAACTATCTTTAATAGCACCGAACTAGCGACGTGAACGAGCATGATCAAATTGGGCACCAATTCCTACATGGTGACATCATATAGGTATAGAGTATGCATTAGTACGTTTAAATGTATTAAGTATGTAAAATGCAATCCAACAATACATAGGCATCATAATCAAAATGCATAATATTAAGCAATGGGCAAAATATACAATATGGCATGTATTATCAATGATTAAGTAAGAACATGCATAAGTACTCATGCTCATATAGGATATCATATGTGTAGAAGAGACCAAGCTAGTTGTTCAAGGTTTAAACCCCCTGGTGGTTGTGTGGTATAAATCCCTCACATGGTTGATGGTAATTACACCTTACAAACATGGTGATGAAGTATAAACCCCTCTCATGGTTGATGAGTATAAACCCCTAATATGGTTACCCGAGCTCTTATCCCCATGGATAAGGCATGGTCTAATACAACACTTTATATAGAGTATATCATATACATAAGCTCATTTCATCATCATACCATCATTCATATAATATCTTATACTCTAGACCTTTAATTCCTTAAGAAACTACATCTAGACATTTTATCAAACACTTTGATGGTGTGTAATGCTAGTATAAAATCATGAAATATAGCAATGAAATCATACAAGTAATCCATTTTAAGACCATCAATCAACACCTTGCAACATAGTCAAGATATATACATTAAAATTCCTTCTAAAATCATACAATAGATCAAAGATTTATAGCTCAAAATATAGCAAAACAGTCACAACTTTACATAGCTTTAACATAATGTGGAGTGAATTTTATAAGAATCAAGACCCATTTGTAAATCACCTTTAAATAATGCAATTTGATTAAAAGGAGGCTTGGGTATCATGGGTGAAAGGAACCCATGAAAGAAACCCACATGCCTTAGCTTATAGATGAACTTGGTGAAGATTGGATATGGAGACTTGAAGCTTGAAGAAGAACCTTGAAGGAGAACCTTGGCTTGGGATGAGGGGTTGGGACATGATTTGGGGAGTCAAAATATGACTAAGTGTTTGAGTGAGTATTAGAAAATGTTTAGGATAGTATGAGGGTGAAATAAGACTAAGTATAGGTAAAAACATGTATAGGAGTTTAAGCTGAAAAATAGTGTCCCAAAATACACAGGGGCGCGTTGCGAGGGAGATGCGAAAACCCTTCTTGAAATTGCACTTTGAAATTTTTTAATTGCTAAATCCTTGCTCTTAGATTGGTAGACCCTTTTTCCCCTAGTTTGGACACCCTTAAGAAGAATGCAAAGTTGGATTTTAGAAATAATAAATGGATTTTAATATATATGAAAATTAAAATTTTGGACATTTTGAGGCACGTTTTTGGGCACTTTGGGGGTCGTTACAGGATAACAAGTTGATATCTCAAAGCATGCTTAAACAGTCAACTTTTCATGAAACCCAAACATAGTTTATAATAAAATTTCATTGTAATAGATACCCATAGTTAATCCAACTTGGAAACATGCAATTTAATAAAAAAGAGGATTGGGCACCATGGGTGGAAGAACCCAATGGTCAAAATCCATATACCATAAATTTGGGGATTCCCTTGATGAAGATTTGAATGAGAACTTGAAGCTTGAATAAAGTTCTTGAGATCCCAAAATGAGTTTGGGACACTTGAATTTGGATAGAATATTTGGCTAAGTGTTAAAAAGGGTTTTTGGGAGTATCCTGAGTGATATAGAGTTGAAAAATGAATAACTATAGGTGTTTTTATGCATAGGATAGCATGGTCCTAAGACCTCAAAGTGTTAGGTTAAAACTAAGAATTGGGACTAAATAATACTGATTCGCACTCCTGGCACGTCACCGGCAGGGCACAGATCAACACTGGATAAGCAAATATTTGAAATTTTGTTTTTTCACTACAGTTTCTTTAAAATCGGGTTATACCTATTTCCCACTTAGTTTTATTCCCTGTTCACGAATATGCAGTCAGATTTTTGATATCAAGCACCGATTTTTATATATAATAATATTACCATTATGGGCATTTCTGAGGCACCTTTTCGAGCATTTTTGAGGTCGTTCAATATGTCTCCCTTGGGAACATCTGTCCCCGAATGTCAAAGAAATGTAAGAAAGGTACATAAGGGAAGTAATCATGAATAACTCATTTTAGCTCAATACAACAAATGCATTTAAACATCACTTCAAAAATTCTCAACATAAGTGTCAAAATCACCATAAACTTATTAACATAAATATAAATGCATGCAAATGACATAAGGACTGAATCTTAAAACTTGAATTCATATATGGGATTTAAATTAGTACCATAGGCTTGAGTAGAATGGAAGTGAGAGGGATATCGCTTTTGCAAGTCCGCCTTGGCTTTCCATGTGGCACTTTCAACTTGTTGGTTCCTCCAAAGGACCTTAATGGAAGCTACATTCTTGTTTCTCAATATCATCACTTTTTTATCAAAAATTTCAACTAGAATCTCCTCATAAGTCAAATTATCTTCTGTCACACCCAAAATACCCCAAGGTACAATGGTACTTGGGTCACGTACACACTTTCTCAACATAGATACATAAAAGACCAGATGAACCATACTCATATCATTGGGAAACTCTAACTCATAGGCTCCTTCTCAACACTCTACAAGGACCCACAAATCTTGGACTCAATTTACCCTTCTTGCCAAACTGAATGACACCCTTCATGGGCGAGACCTTTAAATAGATCAAGTGACCAACTTTTAAATCAATATCCCTTCACCTCACCTTGAAATAGGACTTTTGTTGACTTTCATTTGTTTTCAACCTCTCCCTTATCAACGTCACAATCTCCAATGAAGCAACCCCAAAAAGAACCTAAAAATGTGCTTTGGAAGTACCCAAAATTGTAAGTTTCATATATCTCAAAATCTATGCGTCATATGACAAATACAACTTCATATTTTTGATCAATGGGAAAAATTAAGTGAGAGATATGTCTAAACCAAATTTTAGAGAAACCATAATAAAATTCAAAAATTCAAAAATTTTCTTATCAAGTATTGATCCACGCCCCTGGCGCGACGCGGTTGAGGGGCAGAACAGTGTTAAAATGGTGCTAGTTATGTTGTTTGGTAGAAGATTTTGGGTCTTTGGCCTATGTCCTCCCATGCCTAGTAATACCTATACTTAGCTATATTTCTCCTTCCTATCATACAAGACATTCCCCAATATTTCACCCAAAATTCAAGTGCCAAAACTCATTTCAGATCTTAAGGATTTCACTCAAGCTTCAAGTCTCCATTTCTAATCATCATCAAGGAATTCTCCAAAGCTAAGGTCTGTGGGTTTCAACCATTGGGTCTTTTCTCCCATGGTGCCCAAGCTTCTATTTTACCAAAATTACATGTTTCTAAGTTGTTTCTACTTATGGTTCTTCTATTATAAAGTTGACTATGAACTATGTTGGGGTTTTGTAAAAGTGTGACTGTTTAAGTATGTTTTGAGCTATGAATCTTTTATCTATCTTGAGATTTGATTAAGAGCTTTGATGTACAATGTGATATTACCAATTTTTGGTGGGTTGATTTACTTTAAGATTTCTTTCATGATTTCACCTTCTAATTGCATGATTTTATACTAGGATTACATGCCCACGAAGTGCTTGATAAAAGTTCCGATTAGGGTTCTGGAACTATTAATGATCCATTGCATGACCTATGACTTGTATGACTTTGTGTTGATGATAGAAATGTATATAAGTATTGATTTCATGAAAAGAATTTACAGTATTTCAAGTTGACTACGCCTATTTAGGGGGGTGGTAGGCTCGAACAACAATGTTGGAGGGTTTGTACCTTAATTTCTTAGCTCGAGATGTAGTACGCCCATGCAAAAATGTTGGGGGGCTCGTACCTCAATTTCCATGTTCAAGAGCTAGTAGGCCCATGAAACCATGTGGTGGGATTTGAACCTCAATTGCCTCCCTTGAGAGGTAGTATGCTTGTGCAACCACGTTTGGGGTTTTATACTTTAATTGCCTCGCCAAAGAAGTGGTAGGCCTTGGTTATTAACGACGGTCTCTTCCTACACATGTAATATATTCTATGTAAGCATGTTTTACTACAAGCATAATTCATGCATTCCATATTGCCATATGCTCATCTATTTCTAGAACATGTATTTCAATTATGTTGCATATCCCTTGCTGCATTGTATCCTACATACTTAGTACATTCAAACGTACTAACGAATACTTTATACCTACAAGATATTACCATGTGGAAGTAGAGTTTCACTCGATCAACCTCCTCCTCCACGTGGCTTGTAGGATTACTCTCAAGCAAGTTGGTGAGTCTTCAATTTCAGAGACAATGACTTTGATCTTATGCTATGTAAGACTCTTTTCCTTTTATTGTATACTTTTACTAGGTGGGTGAGCTTGGTTGCTCATCTTGGCTCCCGCTAAGTTCTATGTTTAGAGGTGTTGTTGGACAAGTTATGTAATGATGTTATGAGCTTTGACTCTCTTGACTCTTTGGTGTTTATGATATAAAAGATGTCCCTTAGCCTCGCATTACCCTTTTTTCTATCTATTATTGTTATTCTATTTCTTTCGTGACAGAGGATGTGTAATGACATGTTAAGAGGCTTGATTGGCGTCCCTTTGGGTTCCCCATTCACCGTGTCACGTCTAGTCCCTATGCTTGGGTCATGACAAACATGGTATAAGAGCACTAGGTTGTTAATGGTCCTCGGCATCGAACACAACACGTTTATTAGAGTCTTATTCATGGTTGTGTTGTGCACCACAACTATGAGTGGGAGTGTATGAGACGTTTTATGAAATGTTTCCCTTCTTCTCACTCTATGTCATGTTATAAAAGTTAGGCAAGGTTTCCCCTTTCACTAATATTTTTTTCTATTCCTGATTATGCCTAACACAAGAGGAAGAAGATCCTGCACACCCGAGGATCAACCGGCTCATGTAGAACTCTGGGATGCTCTCACCTTGCTAGCTGAAGTTGTGACTATTCAAGCCAATCAAGGGACCTAATCCCCTCATGCTCTTACTACAAAATCTTGGGTGAGAAAAATTATGAGGATAAACCTGTAAGAGTTCAATGGTTCTAAGGTGGATGAGGACCCTCAGGAAATTATTGAGGAAGTATACAAAGTGTTAGCTACCATATGTGTGAGGTTGGAAGAGAAGGTGGAGTTAGTGGCTTACTAACTCAAGGGTGTGGCCTTAATATGGTATACTCAATGGAAGGAGGAGAAGAGGAATAACAAAGTCATTTTATGGGACGCGTTTAAGGATGGTTTCTTAAATCGGTTCATTCCTCTTTAGCTTAGGGACGCAAAAATGGTGGAGTTCATGAATTTGAAGCAAGGATCAATGAGTGTGAGGGAGTATGCCCTCATGTTCAACCAACTCTCTAAATATGCTCCACACTTGGTTGCCAACTCGAGGTCTAGGATGAATAAGTTTGTGATGGGTGTACCTTATTTGGTGAGTGAAGAATGTCGTACGGCCATGCTGATTGGTGGCAGGGACTTATCCCGCCTTAGGAGTTATTCCAAACAATTGGGGGGGAGATGTTGAGAAAGAGAAGGGAGAATGAGGCCGAGAGGGCCTGTTGTGATGGTAAGTTCCAAAGTCTTGAAGGTGGTCGATTTCTTCAAGGCTAAGGGTCTTCTCATGTTCCTAATGGAAGGTTTAACAATGACTACCCGAGGGTCCAAGGTAATAGTGGTGCGGGGCCAAATGTTTATGTGTCCAAAGTTTGGTAAGGGTCATAGTGGCCCATGCTTTAGGGATACTAATGCTTATTATAGTTTTGGGAAAGTGGGGCGTAAGACAATAGATTGTCCATGTAAACGCAACAAGGGTAAAGAGATACATCCACAAGGCTGGGTGCTAATGTGGACCCTTTAGCGAGAGGGGGTCAACAAGGTGGTGCCCCAAGGCAATCCATTCTATGCTCTCCAAGGAAGACAAGGGGTTAATGAGGTGTTGGATGTTGTTATTGGTATGTAAAAAGTCTTTGATTTTGATGTGTATGCATTGAAAGACTCGGGTGCCACTCTTTCTCTTGTTACTCCTTTTGTGGCCAAAAAGTTTCATGTTGAGCCCGAATTGTTGTGTGAATCGTTTGTGTTTTCTACTCCTACTGGAGCACCTATTACTACTACAAAGGTCAATAGAAATTGTCCCATTTGCATATTGCATAAAATATTCCCTTGTGATCTTGTTGAGTTTGATATGGTGGATTTTGACGTCATTCTTGGGATGGATTGGATGTATACATATTATGGCTCTATTGATTATACAACCCATATGGTCAAATATCAATTCCCAAATGAACCCATTCGTGAGTGGGAGAGTCATGATGTGGTGGTCAAGGGTAGGTTTATCTCTTTCATTAAAGCCTAAAAGTTTATCTCTGAGGGGCATCTCTATCATCTTATGAGGGTTAGAGATATTGAGTCCAAACTCCTTCCTGTAGAGTCTTTCCAGCTGGTAAATGAGTTTCTTGTTGTCTTTCCTAATGACCTTCCCAATGTTCCTCCTGAAAGGGAACTGGAGTTTGTATAGACCTCCTTTCCAATACTTAGCCCATATCAATTCCCCCTTACTGTATAGCCTCGGTAGAGTTAAAAGAGTTGAAGGAGCAATTGAGGGACTTATTAGAGAAAGGTTTTTTTAGGTCTATACAATCATCTTTGGTGAATTTGTGTTGGTTGTAAAGAAGAAGGATAGGACCCTAAGAATGTGTATCGACTACCGGCAACTTAAAAGTATCACCATAAAGAATAAGTATCCTCTACGAACAATTGATAATTTATTTGACCAATATCACGGGGCTATGTCACTTCCCAAAGAATGATCTTTGATTTGGGTATCATCAAGTGAAGGTCAAGGAATGTGACATTCCCAAGACGACCTTCAAGACTTGGTATGGCTATTATGAATTTGTGGTTATGTATTTTTGGTTGACCAATACACCGACCATCTTCTTGGAGCTTATGAATTGGGTCTTTAGACCCTACCTTGATTTGGTTGTTATGGTCTTCATTGATGACATGTTGATCTATTATCATAGTGAGGAGGAGCATGTAAGTCATGTAAGGGTGTTGTTGTAAAAATTGAGAGAACAGAAGTTGTATGCTATGAGAAGTGTGAATTTTTATTGGAAGAGGTTGCCTTTCTAGGTCATGTGGTATCGGGGTATAGTATTAAGGTGGATTGTATGAAGATAGAAGTGATTAGAAATTTTCCTAGTCCTTTGACGCCTTTGGATATTAGAAGGTTCTTGGGCTTAGCGGGTTACTACCGGAGGTTTGTGGATGGGTTTTCTTCTATTGCTTCTCTCATGACCAAGTTGACTCAAATGAAGGCTAAATTTATGCAGATCGATGCGTATGAAAAGAGTTTCCAAACCTTGAAGGATAAGGTTATGTCCACTACTATCTTATCTCTACCGAAAGGGTTAGAAGGGTTTGTTATGTATAATGATACCTCCTGAATTATTTTGGGTTGTGTTTTGATGCAAAATGATAAGGTGATAGCCTATGTTTCTTGACAACTTAGAGTGCATGAAAAGAATTATCCTACTCATAATCTTGAATTGGCTATCATGATATTTACCTTGAAAATTTTTTGTCATTATTTGTATGGGGTGCATGTTAATATGTTTATCCATCATAAGAGTCTACAATATGTGTTCACTCAAAAAGATCTCAACTTTAGACAACAAAGAGCTTCTTAAAGATTATGATATGAGTGTTCATTATATCATCCCAGTAAGGCTAATGTTGTGGAAAATGCTTTGAGTAGGGAGTCTATGGGTAGCCTAGCTCATGTTGATGATGGAGGAAAAAAGGTGGCCAGAGAGGTTCATCAGTTGGCTAGATTGGGGGTTAGGTTGGAAGAGGTTGATAGTGGTGGTATTATGGTTGTTGATGGCTCAAAACCTTCCTTGGTGGATGACGTAAAAGCAATGCAATGCAAAATGTCCCGTTATGGTTTTTGAACTATTGATGATCCATTACATGACCTACAACTTATATGACTTTATGATGATGAAAGGAATGTACATATATATATATTGACTTCATGAATAGATCTATAGTGTTGCAAGTTAACCATGCCTCATTTGGGGGATGGTAAGCCCGAACAACGATGTTGGGGGATTTGTACCTTAATTTCCTCGCTCGGGAGGTAGTTGGCCCTTGCAACAATATTGGGGGGTTTGTACCTCAATTACCTCACTCTGGAGGTAGTAGGCCCATGCAACCATATTGGGGGGGGGGGGTTTACCTCAACAACGAGGTGGTAGGCCTTGATTATTAATGATGGTCTCTTTCTTAACAAGTAATATGTTCTATGTAAGCATATTTTACAACAAGCATCATTCATGCATGCCACATTGCTATATGCTAATTTATTGGCTAAGTATGCATTTCGATTATGTTTCCTACTCGTATTGCATTGCATTCTACATACATAGTATGTTCAAATGTACTAGCGCATACGCTATGCGTACGTGATGTTACTATGTAGGAATAAGAGCTCCACATGATCATCCTCCTTCACCACGTGGCTAGTAAGATTACTCTCAAGCAATTTGGTGAGTCCTCAATTTTGGGGATAGTGTCTTTGATCTTATGCTATGTATAAAGACTGTCTTTCTTTTTATTTTTTGCTTTGACCATGAGAGTGAGCCCGGTTGCTTGTCTTTGCCCCTTCTAAATTCTATGTTTAGAGATGTTGTTGGACAAGTTATGTAATGATGCTATCAGCTTTTATTCTTTTGACTCTTTAATGTTTATAATATGAAGGATGTCCCTTAACAATCTATTACCTTTTTTTGTATCTATTACTGTTATTTTATTGCTTCCACGGCAAAGGATGTGTAATGATATGTTAGGAGGCTTGATTGGGGTCCCTTTGGAATCCCTATTCTCCGTGTCAAGTCTAGTCCCTAGGCTTGGCTCGTGACATCTAATTCTTCCATTACTAAGTCAGGACCCAACAAAGCTATCTCCTCTACTCCAAACCATCCAACCAGGGATCTACAATGTCTACCATAGAGAGCCTTAAAAGGAGCCATACTGATGCATGAATGATAACTATTATTGTAAATAAACTCAATGAGTGGAAGGTGTTCATCCCGACTACTCTTAAACTCCAAAACACAAGTTCTAAGCATATCCTCAAGAGTTTTGATAGTTCTTTTGCCTTGGCCATCCGTTTGAGGGTGAAAGGTTGTGCTAAGATTAACATTTGTACCAAGACCTCTTTTGAAGGACCTCAAAAAGTGAAAAGTGAATTGAGCACCACGATTCGATATGATAGACAAAGGCACCCCATGCAATCTAAACAACTCATAAATGTACAACCTATAATAATCTTCGGCACCATTAGTGGTATTAACTGGTAGGAAATGAGCCGATTTGGTCACCCTGTCAACCACAGTCCAAATAGAGTCAAAAAGCTTTCTAGTCTTAGGCAACCCAAACACAAAGTCCATGTTAATTTCCTCCCACTTCTAAGTAGGAATCTCTGTATCTTGGGCTAGGACACCCGGCTTTTGATATTCGGCCTTAACTTGTTGGCAATTATGACAACCAGATATAAACTTAGCAATGTCTCTCTTCATACCATCCCCACCATAATACTTCCCTCAAATCTCTATACATCTTTGTAGAACTGGGGTGAATATAATGGGAAGAATTATGAGTCTCATCTACAATCTTCTTTCTCAAGTCATCAACTCTACGGACACACAATCTACCTTGGTACCTAATGGCATCATCACCCCCTTGGGAGAAAACATCCACCTTACCATCTCTCACAAAGGCGTTCAACTATAGTAAGGAGGGGTCAAGATCTTGTCTTGCCTTTACCTCTTCAATCAATGAAGACTTAGAACCATTAACAACCATTACACCAAAGTTATCTAGTTTATCCAACCTAACCCCCAATCTAGCAATTAGTGGACCACTCTAGCCACCTCTTTGCCACCATCACTAACATGTGCTAGGTTATCGATACACCCCCTATTTAGAGCATCGGCCATGACATTCGCCATACCTGCATGATAATGCTCACTCATATGATAATCTTTATGAGCTGTAACCACTTTCTTTGTCTCAAGTTAAGATCTTTTTGATGAACACATATTGGAGACTTTTATGAATGCATCAACATGAACTCCATACAAATAATTACGCAAAAGTTTCTATGCAAATACCACAACGACCAATTCAAGATCATGGGTAGGATAATTCTTTTCATGCACCTTAAGTTATCTAGAGGCATATGCTGTCACCTTACCATTTTGCACCAAAACACAACCCAAACCAATTCTTGAGGCATCACAATACACAACAAACCCTTCCAACATTTCCTGTAAGGACAAGATAGGTGTGAAGACAAGCTTGTCTTTCAAAGTTTGGAAACTCTTATCACATTTATCGATCCACAAAAATTTTGCCTTCTTTTGCGTTAAGTTAGTCATAGGAGAAGCAATAGAAGAGAACGCATCCACAAACCTCCGGTAATAACCCTCTAAACCAAAGAAACTTTTAATATCTGATGGGGTCAAAGGTCTAGGTCAATTTCTAATCAACTTCACCTTCTTATGATTGACCTTAATTCCATGACCCAACACCACATGACCTAGAAAAGCAACTTGTTTTAACCAAAGGTCACATTTTTCATATTTAGCATACAACTTCTCACCACTTAAGATTTCCAACACCATCCTCAAGTGATCTAGATGCTCCATCTCACTATGTGAATAGATTAAGATGTCATCATTCTAAACCACCACAAACAAATCAAGGTAGGGTCTAAAGAACCTATTCACAAGTCCATGAAGATAGCCAGTGCATTGGTCAATCTAAAAGACATAATAACAAACTCAAAGTGCCCACACCTAGTCCGGAATACTTTCTTTGGAATGTGACACTCCCTCACATTTATTAGGTGATACCCAGACCAAAGATCAATATTAGAGAAGTAACTAGACCCTTGAAGTTGGTAAAGAAGATCATCAATCCTTGGTAGAGGGTACATGTTCCTTATGGTAAACCGATTAAGTTAACGTTAATCAATGCACATTCTATGATTATCACCCTTCTTTTTCACCAACAACATTGGTGCACCCCAAGGTAATTGACTAGGCCTTATAAAACCCTTCTCTAACAAATTGATCAATTATTCTTTCAACTCCTTCCACTCCGCCAGGGCCATATTGCAAGGGGCGAAAGAAATGGGTTGTGTATCGAGAAGGAGGCCTATGCCAAAATCTATTTCGGGAGGAATATCGAGAGGAATATCGGGAAGCTCATTGGAAGACATCAAGAAATTCATTAACCACCGAAACTGACACTATGGTAGGAATTTAGATTCAACATCACTAACCCTTAGAAGATGATAGAGACACCCCTTAGAAATCAACTTTTAGGCTTTAATGCAAGAAATGAATCTACCCTTGACAACCACATTATGACTCTCCCACTCAAGGCTAGGTTCATTAGGGAATTGGAATGTGACCATACTAGTTCTACAATCAATAGAAGCATAATATGCATACGTCGAATCCATCCCAAGAATGACATCAAAATGCACCATATCTGACTCAACAAAATAACAAGGCAAGATTTTATGCAAAATGAAAACGGGACAATTTCTATCGACCCTTCTAGAAACAATGGATGCAACAACAAGATTAGACACTTCATAAGGCTCACACAACAATTTTGGTATAATATGGAGCTTTTTGGCCACAAATGGAGTAATAAAAGAAAGAGTGACACCTGGATATATCAAACAATAAACATCAAAATCAAAAACCTTTAACATAACGGTGATAACATCGGACACCTCATCCACCCCTTATCTCGCTTAAAGAGCACAAAATCGGTTTTGCCTTGGGGCACCTCCTTGTTGGCCTCCTCTCCCCTTAGGACTCCTAATTGCACCTTGGCCTTGTAGACGGCTATCACTACCCTTGTTGAGATCATGAGGACAATCAATCACCTTATGAACCACATCACCACAACCATCGAAAGCATGTTAATCCTTCAAACATGGGCCATTATAGCCTCTACTACATCTTGGGCACATAGTATTAGGCACTGCACCACTACCACCTTGGACCCTTAGCATGTAATTAGCAAACGTTCTATTAGGAGCTTTGGAAGGCCCTTGGTCTTGATGAAACAAGCCACCCATGGGACTTTGGAATCTACCTTCAAAAAAAGCCCTCTTGGCCTCATCACTTCTTCTTTTTCTATTCTTTTCCCCCTCCAATTTTCAGCATATGTCTTAAGGTAGGAAAATCCATATCACTTACAAACATAGTAGTTCGGCATTCCTCATTGACCAAGTCAGATACACCCGGCACAAACTTGTTCATCCTAAACCTCAACTCGACCATGAATTGTGGAGCACCCATGGAGAGTTGGTTGAACTTGAGGGCGTACTCCCTTACACTGATAAAACCTTACTTAAGGTTTATAAATTCCATCATTTTGGCTTTCCATATCCTATCAAAAAGAACCACTTTAGAAATTCCACCTTGAACGCTTACCAAAGGATGACATTATGAATCCCCTTCTCCACCTTCCATTGGCTGAAGCGATTTCGAGCCACCCGCTTGAGTTGGTAGGCCGCCAACTACCCTTTCTCCTCCAATATAATCCCCAAAATAGAAAACAGTTTATACACTTCATCAAAAATTTCTTGTGGATCCTCAACCATTAGACCCATGGAACTTCGATGGATTCGTTTTATTAAAGTCTCTCACCCTAGAGGCTGGGGTAGAAGCATAAGGATCTTGGCCCTTTTGTTGATTTGGTTAGCCATAGCATGATCCAAAATAGTAATAGCATCCTGGAACTCTTCATGGGCCACTCCCCCATCTTCATATGCTTGAGGAACGGGAGGAGTCGGTTGTTCCTCGGGTGTATAGGCTCTTCTTCATCTCAGAATTGGCATAATCTTGAATAACAAATAACATTAAGAACATTCATTAGGGGAATACTTTAACCTCTATAGCACGACATAGACCATGAAGAAGGTAAACATTTCCTAAAACACCTTATTGCATAGATGTGGTGTACTTCACAACCACAAATGAGGCTCTAATCGATGCGGTGTGTTGGATTCCAAGAACCATTAACAACTTAGTGATATGATACATGTTTGTCACGACCCAAGCCTAGGGCATAGATTTGACATGGCTAATGGGAACCTAAAAGTACCCCAAACAAGCCTCCTAGCATATCGTTTATAGATCCTTGGTCGCAGAAGCAATTAAAAAACAAAAAGAGAGTATAAATAATAATAAAGGGACTAAGGGAAGCCTTTAATAGCATGAAATATGAAAGAGTCAAGGCTCAAAACATAAGTACATCATTTGTTCCAACAACACCTCCAACCAATAGATTTGAGTGAGGGCCAAGACTCTTTCCGGGCTCGCCCTCATATTATCAAGAGTTCAACATAAATAGTAAACAAAGCAAAAGTAACATACCTAGTATCCCCGAACTTGAGGACTCACCAATGCTTACCTTCAAGATTCCAAAACTAGCAACGTGGAGGATGATCATGAGGGGCTGGTTCCTATATGGTTACATCATGTAGGCATAGAGTATGCGTTAGTTCATTTGAATGATTTAGTATGTAGGATACAATGTAACAAGAGATACACGAAATAGTCTAAGTGCATACTTATAAGCAATGATAAATATAACAACAACATGGCATGCATGGTCAATTATTGAAGTAAAATATGCGTATAAAACATATAACTTGAGAATATAGATGTAATGACCACAAAAGTGCCTGGAAATATGCCTCGAAAGTGCTCAGAATCATAATTTCCATATATCTCAAAATTCATGTGTAATATCGAAAATCTGACTTCATATTCTTATTCAGGGGGGTTAAATTGAGTGGAGATTGCATCTAACTCCTATCTAACAGCAACTGTATAAAAATTTGAAATCACAAAATGTGATTTCCAGAGAGGTTTTCGCGCCCCTAGACCGATGTGCCAAGAGTACAACTCTATGTATTCTTTTCTCCGTTTTTTACTTTGGACCAAGACTTTTAAGTCTTGGGCCTAAGTGTTTTTAAACGTGAAAATACCTACTTAGCAATTTTTCACCCTTATATCATTCTAAACATTAAACCATTTCTTATTCAAACACTTAGCCAATATTTCATCTCCTAAATTCAAGTCTCAAAACCCTCTCCGAATATAAGGACTTCCTCTCAAGTTTCAAGTCTCCACCACCAATATTCATCAAGTTCATCTCCAAATCTAAGGTATGTGGGTTTCTTTCATGGGTTCCTTTCACCCATGATACCTAAGATTTCTTTTAATCTAATTTTCATGATTTAAAGTTTATTTACCCATGGGTTTTATTTATTATGAAATTCACTGCATATTATGTTGGGGTTTATGAAACAGTGACTGTTTTACTATGTTTTGGGCTATGAATCTAAGATGTAATGTGAGATTTGATGAAGGGTTTTGGTGTGTATTTCTTGAGGGTGTTACCAAATATATATTAATGGTTTTATACTAAATTTTTTATCTTGATAACACTCTTGAATCGCATAGTTTTACACTATCACTACACACCCTCCAAGTGTTTGATAAAATATCCGGGTATGGGTTCTTGAGAAATTGAATGTCTAATGCATGTCTTATAAGTTATGAAAAGTTTACGAAATGATGATGAAATGAACGTATGTATATGGTAGTCTCTATAGTGTTGGAATATGACCATGCCTTACTCGGGGGTTGCATGCCGGGTAACCATGTCAAGGGATTTGTACCTTGATAACCATGTCAAGTGTTTGTACCTTGATAACCATGTCGAGGGGTTCGTACGTTGATTACCATGGGTGATAGGGTGCGATGATCCACCAACCATGTTAGGGGGTTTGTACCTTGGCAGCCAAGTTGGGGGGTTTGTACTCCAATTACCACGGGTGGTATGGTGCGATGATCCACCAACCAATTGAAGGGGTTTGTGACTCATAACCAAGGGTGGTAGGGTGCGACGATCCACCAATATGATAGTGGTCTGTTATCACACATGGATCATATTCTATGTAAGTATGTTTTGCGTATGCATCAATCACACATGCCATCTTACTATTCAGCTACCTATTGAAAATTTGTATGCATTTTTCCTATGATGCCTATCTATTGTTTCATTGCATCCTACATACTTAGACCATTCAAATGTACTAATGTATACTCTATGCCAACATGTTGTCACCATAAAGGAACCGGTACATCACTTGATCATCCTCATCCTCCACGTGGCTGGTATGATTGTCTCTCAAACTAGTTTGTGAGTCCTCCATTCTTGGGACGTTACTTATGATCTCTTTCTATGTATTAAGACTATCTTGCTTTTATTTATGTATTGACTACGAGGGTGAGCCCAGTTGTTTCTTGTGGCCCTGCTCTTATCTATGCAGTAGATATGTTGTTGGATATGTTATGTATCTATACTATGATCCTTGACTCTCTTGTTTCTAGATGTTATGATATGTAAGTTTACCCTTAGCCCCAAGTACCTTGTTTATGATTATCATTCTTTGTCATTTTAATTGCTTTCACGACCAAGGATATATAATGATATGCTATGAGGCTTGTTTGGGGTTCATTCGAGTCCCCATTTGTCGGTCACGTCTAGGCCCTAGGCTTTGGTCATGACAAAGGTGGTATCATAGCACTAGGTGATTAGATCCTCAGGGTCCAACACACTACATTGATTAGAGTCTTATTCATGGTTGTGTTGTGCACCACAACTATGAGTAGGAGGCTATGAGATGTTTTAGGAAATATTTCCCTTCTTCGTGTTCTAAGTGGTGATGTAGAGTTGAAGTAAGCTTTTCTTCCCTAACAATTATTCTTTGTTGTGCTAGATCATGGTTAACATGAGAGGTAAAGAGCTTACACACTTGAGGAGCAACCGGCTAATGAAGAACATCAGGATTCTCTCACTTTGATTGCACATATGGTGGCTAATCAAGCTAACCAAGGGGCCCGAGCCACTCATGCTCCTACACCGGCATCTCGAGTTAGAGATTTCATAAGGATGAATTCCATTGGATTTCCATGGTGCAAAGTTGAGTGAGTACCCTCAAGAATTCATTGATGAGGTTTACAAGATTTTGTCTATCCTAGATGTGAGGTTAGAGGATAGAACAGAGTTGGCGGCCTACCAACTCAAGGGGATAGCTAAAATATGGTACAACCAATGGTGGGAGGAGAAGGGAGTAAATAAGTGGTGCTTTGGGAGGTGTTTAAGGTTGCTTTTTTTAATTGGTTCTTCCCTTGAAATTGGAGAAGCTAAGTTGGTGGAAGTTATAAATTTGAGACAAGAGTCTATGAGTGTGAGGGATTATGCCCTCAAGCTCAACCAACTTTCAAAATATTCTCCACATTTGGTGGCCGACTCAAGATCTAAGATGAACAAATTTGTGATGGGTGTTTCCGACTTGATTAGTGAAGAGTATCCATCCGCCATGTTAATTAGTGACATGGACTTGTCACATTTGATGACCAATACAGAGAAAATAGAAGAGAAGAAATTGAGAAAGAGAAAGGGTCATAATGCTAAGAGGGCCCGTTTTGAGGGCAAGATCCAAAGAAGAAGGGGTGGCCGGTTCCACCAAGGCCAAGGGTCCTCTTAGGCTTCTAGTAGGAGATTTGCCAATGACTTCCAAAGAACCTAAGGTGTTGGTGTGGCGGTTCCTAATGAGGTGTGTCCTAGGTGTGGTTAGGGTCATACGGGCCCATGTTTGAGAGATACTAATACATGCTATGGTTTTGGGGAAGTGGGTCACAAAAAGGTGGATTGCCCTTGAAATCACAACAAAGGCAAGGAGGTTTGTCCAGAAGGTGCTAATGCGGTTCCTTTGGAGAGAGGTGGCCGACCAGATGGTGCCCCGAGGCACAATCGGTTTTATCCAATGCATGGGAGGCAAGGGGTGTATGAGACCCCCGATGTTGTCACCTATATGTTGAAAAGCTTTGACTTTGATGTGTATGCATTGATTGGTGTGGGTGCCACACTTTCTTTTGTTATCCCCTTTGTTACAAAAAAGTTCTATGTTGATCCTGAATTATTGCATGAGTCATATGAGGTGTCTAGTCCTATTGGTGCATATATTTTTGCTGCAAAAGTCTATAGAAGTTATCCTATTTGCATCTTGCATAAAATGTTGCCTCGGGCACTATTGGTGGAAGAAACTAATGGTTGGAACCCACATACCGTAAATTTGGGGATTCCCTTGATGAAGATTCTAATGAGAACTTGAAGCTTGAATTAATTTCTTGAAATACCGAAATGAGTTTGGAAAACTTGAATTTGGGTGAAATATTTGGCTATGTGTCAGAGAGGGTTTTTGGGAATGTCTTGAGTGATATAGAGTTGAAAAATGACTAAGTATATGTGTTCTTACGAATAGGAGAGCATGGTCCCAAGACCCCAAAGCCTTAGGCAAAAATTGAAAACTGGGAACCAAATAAAATTGATCCTCGCCCCTAGCACGTCGCTACTAGAGCGCAAATCAACACTGGATAAGTAAATTTTTGAAAAATTATTTTTTCTATGGTTGTCCTAAAATCAGGGTTACACCCATTTCCAACTCAATTTTATCCCCTGATCACGAATATAATGTTGGATTTTTGATATCAAGCACGAATTTTGAGATATATGAAAATTATGATTATGGACATTTCTGAGGCAGCTTTTTGAGTTTTTTTAGGGTGTTTCAATATATCCAACTTGGGAACATCCATCCCTGAATGTCAAAGAAATGCACTTCAGGGAAGTAATCATGAATATCTCAGCCCAACTGAATGCAACAAATGCATTTAAATATCATTTCAAAAATCTCAACCTAAGTGTCAAAATCGCCATAAACATGTCAACATAAACATGAATGCATGTAAATGACTTAAGGGTTGAAATTTAAGACTTGAAATCATCTAGGGGATTTAAATTAGATCCTTAGGCTTTATTAAAGTAGAAGAGATAGGGATATAACTTTTGAATGTCCCTCTTGGCTTCCCATGTGGCACTTTCAACGTGTTGGTTCCTCCAAAGGGCCTTAACGGAAGCTACATCCTTGTTTCTCAAAATCTTCACTTGTCTATCAAAAATTTCTACTAGAACCTCCTTATAAGTCAAATTATCTTCCACCACACGCACAACATCCAAATGTAAAATGGCAATTGGATCACCCACATACTTCCTCAACATAGATACATGAAAGACCGGATGAACCATACTCATATTATTGCACAACTCCAATTCATAGGCCACCTTACCAATTCTACTAAACACTCTACAAGGACCTACAAATCATGGACTCAATTTACCTTTTTTGCCAAACTGGACCACATCGTTCGTGGGTGAGACATTCAAATAGACCCAAAGACAAATATTAAGTTTAAAATCACTTCTCCTCACATATGAACAAGGATTTTGTTGACTTTGGGCTATTTTCAATCTCTCCCTTATCAACCTCACCTTCTCCAATGAAACAACCCCAAAAAGAAACTGAAAATGTGCTCTGAAAGTGCTAGAAATTGTAATTTTCATATATCTAAAATTCGTGTGATATGGAAAATCTAAATTCATATTTTTAATTAAGGGGAAAAATTAAGTGGGAGATGGTTATAACCCTAATATTAGATCAACCGTATCAAAATCCAAAAAATTCCTTATTTGGATTTGATCCACACCCCTGCCGCGATGCGATTGGGGCGCGAACCAGTGTTAAAATGGTGCCTGTTTTCTTGTTCGATCCAAGGCTTTTAGGTCTTGGGACTAAGTCTTTCCATGCATAAAAATACCTATACATAGTCATATTTCACCTTCATATCATACAAGGCATTCCCCAATGCTCTCTCAAACACTTAGAGAAATATTTCACCTAAACATCAAGTGCCAAAACTCATTCAAGATCTTAAGGATTTCACTCAAGCTTCAAGTCTCCATTTCCAATCTCCATCAAGAAATTCTCCAACGCTAACATATGTGGGTTTCAACTATTAGGTTTATTCACCCATGGTTCCCAAGATTTCTTTTAAATTAAATTACGTATTTTTAAGTTAATTTTACCTATGGATCTTCTATTATGAATTTGACTATGAACTATGTTGGGGTTTTGTAAAAGTGTGACTGTTTAAGCATGTTTTGAGCTATGAATCTTTCATCTATATTTCACTTTGATGAAGGGTTTTGATGTACATTGCAATATGATATTACCAAGTGTTGGTTGGTTGATTTATTTCAAGATTTCTTGCATGATTTAACTATCTAATTGCATAGTTTTACACTATCTTACACGCCCACCAAGTGTTCGATAAAATATCAAGTTAGGGTTCTTGAACTATTGATGATCCATTATATGACCTATGACTTGTATGACTTTATGATGATGAAAGGAATGTATAGACGTATTTATTGCATGAATAAAATCAAAGTGTTGCAAGTTGACCACGCCTAGTTCGGGGGGTGGTAGGCTCGAGCAACCATGTTGAGGGCTTTATATTGAAGTGCCTGTTGTGGAGGTAGTAGTCCCATGCAATAATGTTGGGGGATTTAGACCTCAACTTCCTCGCTCGGGAGGTAGAAGGCCAGTGCAACCATGTTGGGGGATTTGTACCTCAATTGTCTGGCTTGGGGAGTAGTAGGCCCTTGCAACCACGTTGGAGGGTTTGTGCCTCAATTTTCTCATCAAGGAGGTGGTAGGCCTTGGTAATTAATCATGAATTCTTCCTACACATGTAATATATTCTATGTAAACATGTTTTACTGCAAGCATCATTCATGCATGCCATATTATTATATGCTCATCTATTGTCTACTTTGATTATGTTGCATATCTCTTATTGCATTTCATCCTATATATTTAGTATATCCAAATGTACTAATGCATACTCTATGCCTACATGATGTTACCATGTAGGAATTGGAGGTTCACTCAATTGGAGGT
The DNA here is from genome assembly GCA_025774065.1 of Solanum ossicruentum. Classification (NCBI taxonomy): domain Eukaryota; kingdom Viridiplantae; phylum Streptophyta; class Magnoliopsida; order Solanales; family Solanaceae; genus Solanum; species Solanum ossicruentum. The sequence continues at coordinate 41,529 of JAOTQR010127222.1, forward strand.
TCACTCGGTCATCCTCCTCCTCCACGTGGCTAGTACGATTACTCTCAAGCAGGTTTTGGTGAGTCCTCAATTTTGGGGATAATGTCTTTAATCTTATGCTATGTATAAAGACTCTCTTTCCTTTTTATTTTATGCTTTCACCAGGTGGGTGTGCGTTGTTGCTTGTATTGACCCCCCACTAAGCTCTATGTTTAGAGGTGTTATTGGACAAGTTATGTAATGATGCTATGAGTTTTGACTCTCTTGACTCTTTGATGTCTATGATATGAAAGATGTCCCTTAACCCTATATTATCCCATTTTCTATAAGTTGTTGTTACTTTATTGCTTCTGTGACCAAGTGTGTGTAATGATATGTTAAGAGGCTTGATTGGCGTCACTTAGGGTTCCCCATTCTCCGTGTCACATCTAGACCTAGGCTTGGGTCGTGACAATCTTGGTGTCAGAGCACTAGGTTCTTAATGGTCCTTGGCTTCCAACACACTGCATTGATTAAATTCTTATTCATTGTTGTGTTGTACACCACAACTATGAGTAGGAGGCTATGAGACATTTTAGGAAATGTTTTCCTTCTTCTAACTCTATGTCGTGCTATAGAAGTTAGGTAAGGTTTCCCCTCTAACGAATGCTCTTTGCTATGCTAGATCATGCCTAACACAAGAGGAAGAAGAGCCCACATACCCGAGGATCAATCGGCTCATGCAGAGCTCTGGGATGCTCTTACCTTGCTTGCCAATCAAGGAGCCCAATCCCCTCATGCTCCTACTCCTACTCCGGCATTTTAGGTGAGAGACTTTATGAGGATGAACACGCCAGAGTTCAATAGCTCTAAGGTAGATGCGGACCCTTAAGAAATTATTGATGAAGTATACAAAGTGTTGGCTATCATGGGTGTGAGGTCGGAAGAGAAGGTAGAGTTGGTGGCTTAACAACTCAAGGGGTGGCCCAAATATGGTATACTCAATGGAAGGAGGAGAAGGGGAACAACAAAGTGGTTTTATGGGAGGAGTTTAAGGCGGCTTTCCTCAATCAATTCATTCCTTTTGAGCTTAGGGATGCCAAAATGGTGGTGTTCATGAATTTGAATAAAGGATCTATAAGTGTAAGGGAGTATGCCCTCAAGTTCAACCAACTCTCTAAATATAGTCCCCACTTTGTTGCCGACCTGAGGACTAGGATGAATAAGTTTGTGATGGGTGTATTCGATTTTATGATTGAAGAATGTCGTACCACCATATTGATATGTGACGTGGACTTGTACCGCCTTATGACTTATGCCGAACAATTGGAGGGGGAGAAGCTGAGAAAGAGAAGGGGGGAATGAGGCCAAAAGGGCCTATTTTGATGGTTTGTTCCAAAGTCTCAAAGGTGGACGATCTCTTCAAGGCTACGGGTCTTCTCATGCTCCTAGTAGGACGTTTGCTAAAGACTACCCAAGGGTCCAAGTTGATGGTGGTCTGGGGCCTAATGCTATGTGTCCAAATTGTGGTAACGGTCATGGTGGCCCATGATTTAGGGCTACTAATACTTGTTATAGTTGTGGGTAAGTAGGGCATACTAATACTTGTTATAGTTGTGGGTAAGTAGGGCATAAGGCAGCGGATTGTCCATGTAAGCACGACAAGGGTAAAGAGGTTCATCCACAAGGCCGGGGTGCTAATGTGGACCCTTTGGGGTGAGGAGATCAATAAGGTGGTGCCCCAAGGAACAATCGATTCTATGTATTCCAAGGGAGACAAAGGGGTTGATGAGGTGTCTGATATTGTCACTAGTATGTTAAAAGACTTTAATTTTGATGTGTATGCATTGGTAGACCCGGGTGCCACTCTTTCTTTTGTTGCCAAAATATTTCATGTTGAGCCTGAATTGTTGTGTGAGACTTATGAGATGTCTACTATCACTGGTGTACCAAATGTTGCGAGAAAGGACTATATAAATTGTCCTATTTGCATCTTGCATAAAATATTTCCTTGTGATCTTGTTGAGTTTGATATGGTGGATTTTGATGTCATTCTTGGGATGGATTGATTGCATGCATATTATTCCTCTATTGATTATAGAACTCGTAAGGTAAAATTTCAATAGACAAATGAACCCATACTTGAGTGGGAGAGTCATGATGTGGTGGTCAAGGTAGGTTTACCTCTTACATAAAAGTCTAAAAGTTGATCTCTAAGGAGTATCTCTATCATTTTGTGAGTGTTAGGGATGTCGAGTCCAAAGTCCTTCCCCTAGAGTCGGTTCTGGTGGTAAATTAGTTTCATGATATCTTTCCTAATGACCTTCTCGGTGTTCCTATAGAAAAGGAAATAGATTTTTCTACAGACCTCCTTCCTGTTACTCAACACATTTCTATTCCCCCTTACTATATGGCCCCCAGCGCAGTTAAATGAGTTGAAGGAACAATTGAGGGACTTGTTGGAGAAAGGGTTTATTTGGCCTAGCTAATCACTTTTGGGTTCACCATGTTGTTTGTAAATAAGAAGGATGGGTCCCTTAGAATGTGTATTGACTATTGTCAACTTAATAGGGTCACCATAAAGAGTAAGTATCCTCTACCATCGATTGATGATTTATTTGACAAACATCAAAGGGCTAGTCACTTTTGTAAGATTGATCCTTGGTCCGGGTATCATCAAGTGAAGGTAAGGGATTGTGACATTCCTAATACGGCCTTCCAAACTAGGTATGGGCATTATGAATTTGTGGTTAGGTCATTTAGGTTGACCAATGTACCGACTATCTTCATGGATCTTCTGAATAGGGTCTTTAAACCCTACCTTGACTTGTTTGTTATTTTCTTTATTGATGATATCTTGATCTATTCTCATAGTGTGAAAGAGCATGTATGTCATTTGAGGGTAGTGTTGCAAAAATTGAGAGAAGAGATGTTGTATGTTAAGTATGAGAAGAGTGATTTTTTGTTGAAAGAGGTTGTCTTTCAAGGTCATATGGTGTCGGGGGATGGTATTAAGGTGGATCCTAAGAAGACATTAGTGATTATAAATTTGCCTAGACCTTTGACTCCATTGGATGTTAGAAGCTTCTTGGGCTTAGTGGGTTATTACAGGAGGTTTGTGGATGGCTTTTCTTCTATTTCTTCTCCTATGACTAAGTTAACTCAAAAGAAGTCTAAATTTCTATGGCTCAATGCATGTTAAAAATGTTTCCAAACCATGAAGGGCAAGCTTGTATCCACTCCTATCTTGTCTCTACCTGAAGGGTTGGAAGGGTTTTTTGTGTATTGTGATTCCTCTTAGATTGGTTTGGATTGTATTTTGATGCAAAATGGTAAGGTGAAAGCCAATGTTTCTTGACAACTAAGAGTGCATAAAAAGAATTTCACAATCTTAAATTGGCCGCCGTGGTATTTTCCTTGAAAATTTGGCATCATTATTTGTATGGGGTGTATGTTGATGTGTTTACTTGTCATAAGAGTCTACAATATGTGTTCACTCAAAAAGATCTCAAATTGAGACAATGAAGGTGGTTAGAGCTTCTTAAAGATTATGATATGAGTGTGCATTATAATGATAGTACGACTAATATTGTGGCAGATGCTTTGAGTAAGGTGCCTATGGAAAGCCTAGCTCATATTGATGATGGGGGTAAAGAGGTTGCTAGAGAGGTTCATCGGTTGGCTAGATTGGGGGTTAGGTTGGAAGAGGTTGATAATGTTGGCATTGTGGTTGTTGATGGTTCAAAATCTTCCTTGGTTGATGAGGTAAAAGCAAAGAAAGATCTTGACCCCTCCTTGTTAGAATTGAAGGCTTTGGTGAGTGATGGCAAGCCGGAGGTTTTCTCCCAAGAGGGAGATGGTGCCTTTAGGAACCAAAGTAGGTTGTGTATGCCTTGTGTTGATGTCTTGAGAGAGAAGATTCTTGATGAGGCTCATAATTCTTTCTATTCCATTCACCCCAGTTCTACTGAAATATATAGAGAATTAAGGGATGTGTTTTGGTGGGGAGGTATGAAGAATGACACAGCCAAATTTTTATCTGGTTGCCATAGTTGCCAACTAGTCAAAGATGAACACCAAAAAAGGGGAGGCCTAACCCAAGATACAAAGTTTCCTACTTGGAAGTGGGAGGAAATTAAAATGGATTCGAAAGAGACCTTAGTACCAAGGTCAAGCTTAGTACGACTTTTCACCCTCAAAAGGTTGGCCTAGCTAAAAGAACTATCCAAACACTTGAGGATATACTAAGGGCTTTGTTTTGGAGTTTAAGGGTACTTGGGATGATCATCTTCCATTGATTGTGTTTCCATATAATATTAGCTATCATTCTAGCATTGGTATAACTCTTTTTGAAGACCTCTATTGTAGGCATTGTAGATCAGCGGTTGGGTGGTTTGAAGTGGGAGAAATGACATTGTTAGGTCCAAGCCAGGTCATGGAAGATATGGAGAAGGGAGCTTGGATTTAAAATTGGTGATTAGGTCTATTTGAAGGTTTCACCAGTGATGGGTGTGGTTCATTTTGGTAAGAAGGTAAATTGCATCCAAGAATTATGGGTCTGTATAAGGTGTTGAGAAGGATCGGATATGAGTTGGAGTTGCCTATTGAAATGTACTTGGTTCATCCGGTCTTTCATGTGTCTATATTGAGGAAGGGTGTAGGTGATTTGAATGCCATTGTTCCACTAGATGTTACGGGTATTGTTGAAAACAATTTGACTTATGAAGAGGCTCTAGTAGAGATCATGGATAGACAAGTGATGTGATTGAGGAACAAAGATGTGGCTTCTGTTAAGGTCCTTTGGAGGAATCAATAAGTCGAAAGTGCTACATGGGAAGCCGAGGTGGACTTGCAAAAGTGATATCCCTATCTTTTCCATTCTAGTCATGCCTAAGGTACTAATTCTATGTCTTCTATGTGATTTTATGTCTCATGTATCAGCCCTTTATGTCATTGCATGCATTCATGTTTATGTTGACAAATTCGTAGTGATTTTGACACTTATGTTGAGATTTTTGAAATGATGTTTAAGTGCATTATGGGATTCTTGTTGGGGCAGAATTCTTCATGATTACTCTTCTTATATACATTTCTTTGACATTTGAGGAAAATGTTCCCAACGAGGAGATTGAAACGACCCCAAAAAGTGCCCGAAAATGCGCCTCAAAAGTGCTTGAAAATCGTAATTTATATATCTCAAAATCTACATGTGATATCAAAAATTCGACTTTATATCCTTGATCAGGGGGTAAAATTTAGAGGGAGATGGGTCTAACCTCGAATTTAGAGCAATCATATCAAAATTTAAAAATCCAAAAATTTACTTATCAAGTGTTGGTCCATGCCTCTGGCACGACGCGGCTGGGGTGCCAACCAGGGTTAAAATGGTTGCAATTTTGTTGTTCGGTCCAAGGCTTTTGCATCTTGTTCTAAGTCTTCCCATGCATAAAAGTACCTATACTTAGCCATATATCACCTTCATATCATACAAGACATTCCCCAATACTCTCTCAAATACTTAGAGAAATATTTCACCCAAAATTGAAGTGCCAAAACTCATTTGGAATCTTAAGGATTTCACTCAAGCTTCAAGTCTCCATTTCTAATCTTCATCAATGAATTTTCCAAAGCTAAGGTATGTGGGTTTCAACCATTTGGTCATTTTACTCATGGTACCCAAGCTTCTTTTTTACATAAATTACATGATTCTAAGTTGATTTTATGGGTCTTCTATTATGAATTTGACTATGAACTATGTTGGGGTTTTTAAAAAGTGTGACTGTTTAAGCATGTTTTAAGCTATAAATCTTTGATCTATCTTGTGATTTGATGAAGGGTTTTGGTGTATGTTGCAAGGTGATATTGCCAAGTGTTGGTGGGTTGATTTACTTCAAGATTTCTTTCATGATTTCTCTCTTTAATTGCATGATTTTACAATAGCATTACACACCCACCAAGTGTTCGATAAAATGTCCGGTTAGGGTTCTGGAACTATTAATGATCCATTGCATGACCTATCACTTATATGACTTTATGATGATGAAAGGAATGTATATGTGTATTGATCTCATGTCTAGAATCTATAATGTTGCAAGCCGATCATACATCATTCGTGCGGTTTTAGGCCCGAACAACCATGTTGGAGGATTTGTACCTTAATTGCCTCGCTCGAGGGGCAGTAGGCCCGTGCAACAATGTTAGGCGGTTTGTACCTCAATTGCCTCGCTCGGGAGTTAGTAGGTCGGTGCAACCACATTGGGGGGTTTGTACCACAATCGCCTCAGAAAGAGGTGGTAGGCCTTGGTTATTAGTGATGGTCTCTTCCTACACATGTAATATGTTCTATGTAAGCACGTTTTACTACAAGCATCATTCATGCATACCGTATTACAATTTGCTCATCTATTGCCTAAAACATGCATTTCGATTAAGTTCCCTATCTCTTTTTTCTTTGAATCCTACATGTATAGTACCTTCAAATGTACTAGCGCATACTCTATGGATACATGATGTTACTAAGTAGGAACGGGAGCTTCACTCGATCATCCTCCACCTCCACATGGCAAGTACGATTACTCTCAAGCAAGTAGGTGAGTCCTTAATCTTGGGGACAATGTATTTGATCTTATGCTATGTATAAAGGCTCTCTTTCCTTTATTTGAATGCTTTGACCATGAGGATGAGCCCACTTTCTTGTCTTGGCCCCTGCTAAGCTCTATGTTTAGAGGAGTTGTTGGACAAATTATGTAATGATGCTATGAGCTTTGACTCTTTTGAATCTTTGATGTTTGTGATATGAAAGATGTCCCTTAGCCCCGTATTACCCCTTTTTCTATTGATTGTTGTTATTTTATTGTCTCTGCGACCATGGATGTGTAGTGATATGTCAAGAAGCTTTATTGGGGTCCCTTCGGATTTCTCCATTCGTCGTGTCATGTTGTGGGATAGTCCCATATCACTTACCAACATGGTGGTTCGGCATTTCTCATTGACCAAGTCGAACATACCTGACACAAACTTGTTCTTCCTAGAGTTCAGCTCGGCCATAAATTGTGGAGAATACACGGAGAGTTGGTTGAACTTAAGGGTGTACTCCCTCAAACTCATGGACCTTTGCTTGAGGTTCATAAATTCGACTATTTTGGCCTCCCTTAGCTCTATTAGAAAGAACCAGTTGAGAAATGCCGCCTTGAACTCTTCCCAAAGGATGACATTATCATTCCCTTCTCTACCTTCCATTGGGTGAACCAATTTTGAGCCACCTACTTGAGTTGGTAGGCCACCAACTCTGCTTTCTGCTCCAATTTAAACCCAATAATAGACAACACTTTATACATTTCATCAATAAATTCTTGAGGATCCTTATCCACTTTAGACCTATTGAACTTCGGTGGATTCGTTCTAGTAAAGTCTCTCACCCTAGAGGCCATAGTAGAAGCATCAGGAAGTTGGGCCCCTTGATTGATTTCGCTGGCCATAGAATGAGACAACATAGTAATAGCATATCGAAACTCCTCATGGGCCACTCCCCAATCTTGAGGAGCTTGAAGACCGGGAGGAGTCGATTATTCCTTGGGTGTATGGGATCTTTTTCCTCTTGGAATCAGCATAATCTCGAATAGCAAAGAACATAAAGAACATTCATTAGGGGAAAACCTTATTTTAAACTCTATAGCCTGACATAGACCATAAAGAAGGGAAACATTTCCTAAAATGCCTCATAGCCTCTTACTCATAGTTGTGGTGTAGTTCACAACCATGAATAGGACTCTAATTGATGTAGTGTGTTGGATTCTGATGACCATTAACAACATAGCGCTCGGATACAAGTTTTTCATGACCCAAGCCTAGGGCATAGGAATGACACAGCAAATGGCAACCCAAAGGGACCCCAAATTAGCCTCCTAGCATACCGTTTACACATTCTTGGTCATGGAAGCAATTAAACAACACTAAGAGAGTACAAATAAGGATAAATGGACTAAGGGATGTGTATAATAGCATAAAATATGAAAGATTCAGCTCAGAGTATATGTACATCATTTGTTCCAACAACATCTTTAACCAATAGATTTGAGTGGGGGCCAAGACTCTTCTCGGGCTCACCCTTATCGTACCAAGAGTTCAACATAAAGAGTAAACAAAGCAAGAGTACCATACCTAGTATCCCCTAACATGAGGACTCACCAAAGGTTATCTTCAAGATGCCAAAACTAGCCACATGGAGGATGATCGTGAGGTGTATGTTCCGACATGGTAACATCATGTAGGAATTGAGTATGCATTAGTACGTTTAAATGTATTAAGTATGTAAGATGCAATGCAACAGGAGATAGCAACATAGTCAAAATGCATAATTATAGGTAAGGGATAAGTATAGTAACAACATAGCATGCATGGTAAATGATTGAAGTAAAACATGCTTGTAAAATATAAAACTTGAGAATACAGATATAGCAATCCCAAAAAGTGCCAGAAAATGTGTCTCTAAAGTGCTTGGAATCGCAATTTCCATATATATCTCAAAATCCGTGCATGATATCAAAATCCAAATTTATATTGTTGTTGAGGGGTCAAATTGTGAGGAAGATGGGTCTAACTCCTATTTAAGCATAACCCGTATCAAAATTTGGAAATCACAAAATTTGATTTCTAAAGACGTTTTCGTGCCACTAGTGCGAAGCACCAAGGGCTTGCCCCTGTGTATTCATTTGTCCAATTTCGACTTCAGTCCAAGACTTTTAAATCTTGGGCCTAAGTGTTCCCAAACATGAAAATACCTATACTTAGCCATTTTTCACCCTTATATCATTCGAAACATTCCATAATTCTCATTCAATCATGTAGCCAATGTTTCATCGCCTAAATTGAAGTCTCAAAACCCTTTCCAGATCTAAGGAATTGCTCTCAAACTTCAAGTCTCCACCTTCAACCTTCATCAAGTTTATCGCCAAAACTAAGGTATGTGAGTTTCTTTCATGGGTACCTTTCACTCATGATACCCAAACATCCTTTTACTCTAATTTGCATGATTTAAAGTTGATTTACTCATGGATTTTATTTATTATGAAATTCACTACATAATATGTTGGGGTCTATGAAATAGTGATTGTATTACTATATTTTGGGCTATGATTCTATGATCTAATATGAGATTTGATGAATGGTTTTGATGTATATTTCTTGAGGGTGTTACTAAGCCTATTAGTGGTTTTACATTGATTTTTTTGAATGATAACACTCTTGAATTGCATGGTTTTACACTATCACTACACGCCCTCTAAGTGTTTTATAAAATATCCGATTTTGGTTTCTTGAGAAATTGAAGGTCCAATGCATGTATTACGAGTTGAATGACTACATAATGATGTAATGTTGATGAAATGATTATGAAATGAACATATGTATATGGTTGTCTCTATATAGTGTTTGAATGTGGCCATGCCCTACTAGGGGTTTGCGCGTCGGATAACTGTGCTAGGGGGTTCGTACCTTGATAACCATGTCAAGAGGTTTGTACCTCGGTCACCATGGGTGGTAATGTGTGACTATCAACCAACCATGTCGAGGGGGTTTGTACCTTGGCAACCACGTCGGGGGTTTTGTACTTCGGTCACCACGGGTAGTAGAGTGCGACGATCCATAAACCAATTGAAGGGGTTTGTACTCAATCACCAAGGGTGGTATATTGCGATGATCTACAAATATGACAGTAGTCTCTTCTTACACATATATTATGTTCTATGTAAGCTTGTGTTATGTAAGCATTAATCATTCATGCCATCTTTCTATTATGCTACCTATTGAGAATTATTATGCATTTTACTTATCATGCATATCTATTGTTGCATTGCATCCTACATACGTAGTACATTCAAATGTACTAACGCATACTTTATTCCTACATGTACCATGTAGGAACCGGCGCACCACTTGACAATCCTCATCTTCCACGTGGCTAGTACGATTGTCTTTCAGGCTAGTTGGTGATCCATTCGGGGGATGTTACTTATGATCTCTTGCTATGTATTAAGACTATCTTTCTTTTATTTATCTATTGACTATAAGGGTGAGCCCGATTGTTTGTCGTAGCCCTCACCCTTATCAATGAAGTTGAGGTGTCATTGCACCTATTATGTATCTATGCTATGAGCCTTGAATCTCTTGTTTCTGGATGTTATGATATGGAAGTGTACACTTAGCCCAATTCCTTTGTTTATGCTTATCTCTCTTTGTCATTTTAATTGCTTCCACGACCAAGGATGTGTAATGATATGCTATGAGGCTTGTTTAGGGTTCCTTCGGATCCTCCATTTGTCGTTCATATCTAGGCCTAAGGCTTGGTGTGTGACAATAAATTACCTGTGTAGGAAGAGACCATCATCGTAGACCAAGAAAGCTTTTACTTGGAAACCAAGGCATGTCACCCCCTTGGAAGGTGATTGAGGTATCTACCCTTCAATTTGTAAATGGACATGTCCCCACGATCATAGTGGTCAAGGTATATACCCCTCAACATGGTAGATGGGCATAGCACCCCTATTAAACTAGTCAAGGTATATGACCCTCAAAATGGTAGATAGGCATAACACCTCTTATCAAAGTGATTGAGGCATATCATCCCCTCAACCAGGTGTGATCAACTTGCAACACTATATATATTTTTCATGAATTTAATGTATACATACAATCCCTTCATCATCATAGAGTCACTTAACTCATAAGCCATGCATCAGACCATCAATAGTTCAAGAATCCTTAACAAGAGATTTTATCAAACACTTGGCAGGTGTGTGATGCTAGTTCAAAACCATGCAATTCAAGAGTGAAATAATTTGAGAAAACTCAATATAAATCAACCCACCAACACATGGTAACATGCTCATGTAAGATACATTGATACCCCTAGTCAAATCTTATGATACATCATAGGTTCATAGTTAAAATCATGCTTAAACTGTCAACTTTTCATGAAACCCCAGCATAGTTTATAACCTAATTTCATAGTAAGTGAATACCCATAGTTAATTCAACTTGGAAACATGCAATTTACATAAAAAGAAAGATTAGGCACCATGGGTGGAAGAACCCTTTGGTTGAAATCCATATACCATAAATTTGGGGATTCCCTTCATGAAGATTTTAATGAGAACTTGAAGCTTGAATGAAGTTATTGAGATCCGAAAATGAGTTTAGGACACTTGAATTTGGATAAAATATTTGGTTAAGTGTGAAAGGATTTTTGGGAGTGTATTGAGTGAGATAGGGTTGGAAAATTACATAGTATAGGTGTTTTTACACAAAGGAGGGCATCGTCGCAAGACCCCAAAGCCTTAGGCCAAAACTGAAAAATGGGGAACCAAATAACACTGATATGCACCCTTGGAAAGTCACGGCCAAGGCCTAGATCAACACTACTTAAGTAAATTTTTGAAAAACTATTTTCGCTGCGGTTGCTCTAAAGTCAGGATTATACTTATTTCCCATTCAATATTTTCCCCTGATCACAAATATGAAGTCGAATTTTCAATATCACGCACGATTTTGAGATATATAAAAATTACGATTGTGGGCATTTCTGAGGCACCTTTTCTGGCATTTTTGGGTCGTTTCAAGACTAGGGCTACGTGCGGGTCCATGAGCATTTGAGTCAAAAATCATGAAAGTTAGTAGGATTCATTGAGAAAACATACAATTTTAATTAAGTAAATTCATTAATAAAGAATCCACCTAAAAACATTAAGCTCTAATTATACAAACTTTGAAATCACATACTTTTGCTTGAAAACCATATTCATCATGAAATTCATCATAATTTATGCATAATTAGTCATAAGCATCATATAGGGAGTCATAATCCATACATTAGGAATCATAAATTAAAAGACTATAAGAAATCATCAACAACTTCGATAAAAAGGTTGTTTTGGATTGGGCTTCATGGATGAAACTAACCCTAAAAACCACAAGTAGATTCCTTTGAATTGGGGAAGAAAATCTTGGTCAATCTTTCAAGCTTAGATTCTATGGAACCCTTGACTTAGAGAGAGAATTATTGTGAGCCCTTGAGAGAATATTCAGAATTAAAATCTTTGAATGACTTAGGAATAAGTCTTTATAGGAACAATGTCGGTTAGGATAGTAAGAATAGCCAAAAAACATAGTTTAGGACTTACATGGACAGGAAAAGTCAAAAACACCCTTTATTAAAACTACTAAAGTCATCCACGGAACCTCTTCTATGGGCTATGGAATGATTTACGGGTCATACCTCATCTCCTGCGTCAGGATGTAACAAAATTTGAGCTACTATATTGCGTCTTCTGATCCACAAACATACAGTACAAAATGTAGATACATATACGGGTCATAGAACCCTTTACAGGAAGACCGCAGACTTAAATAAATTTGGTTTCCTCAAAGCCTGTAACTATGACACCTAATTGCAGGCCGTATAGTAACTTATGTCTCATCAGCTAATTCATGAATCGAGTTCCAGAAATTCTTCAATTTTCTATTTTCATTGGGCACTTTCCGTGATACCACTTACGACTCGTGGAACTATATATGAGCCAGGAACTAGCTCATAAAATCTAACTATCAGCAGTTTTTCTATGTTTCAGTTTCCCAGGCCTAAAAATATGAGGGGTGTTACATTATCTCCCCTTGGGATCATTTATCCTCGAATGAGATAGAATTATGCTTGAATATTGTAGGAAGCAATCATCATCATTGCATAAATGTAAAAACTGCAACTTAATCATCATTCTCATAAAATCATCAAATTTATTGATTAAACATCATTAAAAAATAGTTTCATGATCATGCATGCATGCAACATAATATGACATATGCATTCGTGAGAATCTTGAAGGGATGGATCATATTAAATACCATAAGCTTAAGTAAAGGGAAAGAGGTAAAGGTATCGCCTCATCATGTCTACTTCAGCCTCCCAAGTAGCACTCCCAACTTGTGAATTTCTCCATAACACCATAATGGATGCAACCTAGCTATTTCTTTCTCAACTTATTCACTTGCCGGTCAAAAATATCAATAGGTACCTCTTCATAGGTCAGATTCTCCTCAATAGCCATATCCTTCAATGGAACAATAGAATTTTCGTCACCCGAGTATTTCTTTAGGATGGAAATAGGAAACACTGGATGAACCATAGCTAATTCCCTTGGCAAATTCAATTCATAAGCCACCTTCCCAACCTTCTTCACTATCTAATACGATCCCATATATATAGTGCCTTTCATTCAAAATGCATCACTCCTTTCATTGGGGAAACATTCAAATATTCCCAATCATCTTCATAAAATTCTAGTTCTCTGCCCTCATATCTGCATATGACTTTTGAGGGCATTGGGCAAATTTTAACCTTTCAATTATGACTTTCACCTTCTTTAGAGCATCAAATACAATGTCTAGCCTAATTAAGGATATTTCTCCAACTTCAAACCATCCTACCTGTGATCTACACTACTTACTATATAATGCTTCAAACGGAGCCAAACCAATCCCTTAATGAAAATTGTTGTTATAAGGAAATTCAATACGAGATAGGTGATCATCCCAGCTTCCATTGAAATTAAGTACAAAAGTCGTCAACTTATCCTCCAATATTTGTATTGTTCTTTAGGCTTGTCTGTTCGTTGGAGGATGAATGTGGTACTTTACTTCACCTTTGTGCTAATGCCTTTTTGGAATAACTTCCGAAAATGACAATTAAATTTAGCACCTTTGTCCAGTATAATGGACAATGGTACCCCATGCAACTTTACCAATCTTGGATGTAAATATTGGCATAATCTTCTACACCATAAGAAGTATTTACGAACAAATAGTTTATTGTTTTCGTTATTCTATCCATGACTGTCCCATATTGAGTCAAATTGCTTTCTTGTCCTTTGCAATCCTGTAATGAAATCCATGTTCACTATCTCTTATTTCCAAGTGGGTATCTTAATATCTTGAGTCAAACCTCCAGTTCTTTGATGTTCTACCTTAACTTGTTGGCAATTTCCACACTCCATCTTAGACCTTGCTATATCTCTTTTTCCATGCCTTTCGACCAATACACTTCTCTCAAATTTTATACATCTTGGTAGATCCTGGATAAATGGAATAACTGTATTTGTGAGCTTTATCAAGTATCTTCTCCCTTAGTCTATCCATATTGGGTACACATAGTCACCCTTGATAGCACAATAATCCATCTCCCCCTTATGAGAAGGCTTCTACCTTTTTATCAACAACCAACTACTTCAACTCTACCATAGTGGGATCCATGTCTTGTTTTACGTTGATTTTTTCCATCAAAGTCGTTCCCGCCCCAATAGTTACTAGCATACCACCATCACTTAAGATATTCAGCCTCACACTCAAGTAAGCCAAACAGTGAAATTCCTTAACCATTTCTTTATTTCCACTTTCAACATGTGCCATGCTGCGCATAGACACTCTACTAATGCATCGGGTAAAACATTAGCTTTGCCAGGGGGATACATCATACTCATGTCATAATCCTTAAAAAGTTCCCACCATCTTCTTTCTCTTAAGCTCATATCCATTTGACTAAACACATATTGCAAACTGTTGTAGTCAGTGAACACATCAATATGTACCTTATAGAGATAGTGTCACCGAATCTTCAATGCATACACAACTACCAACAACTGAAGATCATGCGTCAGATAGTTCTTTTCATGCACTTTAAATTTTCTTGAGGAAAAGGCAATGAATTTCCCATGTTGCATCAACACACAACCCAAACCTATTTGTGAGGCCACCACCAAAACTACCATGGAAGAATCGACCATCGTATCTATCGCTCTTGTAGTCACTTGATCTTACTTTTGAAACTTCTCACTCTCCACTTGTTTCGCATATTTCAATAGACTAGAGATATCCATTTCTTTGAGGAGCATGGAAGCATCACATTTCATCTTCACCTAATAGGACACCCAAAGTGAAATTATTCCTGTGGGCCCTAGAGTCAGCCACAAAGGGTGGACTAAATTTGGACAACATAGTAAGTATGAGGGCATAATCCCCCACATTCATTCTCCCTTGCTTTAAGTTAATGAACTCAAGAAAAGTATCCTTAAACATCTCCTAGTCAATAGCACCTTCTTCAACTCTCTAGAGCTTCCATTGAGTGAAACAAACTTGAGTAACTCCCTTAAGTTGATATGCTGCTAATTCAACCTTCTCTCTGGAAGATATGCCTATAATCTCCACCACATTGTATAATTCATCAATTAACTCTTGCAAATTTGAACTATTAAACTCTGGGGGATTCATTCGACCAAAATCTGTAATCCTTGAGGCCAGAGTAGGCATCTTTGGTAAAGCAACAGAAAAAGCCAACATAGTGATTGCTGCTCTAAACTCATCCTTAGACACTTGGTACACTTGAGGGACTTGGGGATCTTGGTCAGCATTACCATCATTTCACCACGATGATGGAGCACGTCATAGAGACAATTCTGAAAAACACCAAGCAACAAGAGTTAGGATGCAAAAGCTTAAAGGCACGACATAGGTTTAAAAAGAAGAGAAGTTTTTTGAAAATGACTCATAGCCTCACTTTATATCCCCTTTTTCCATGTATCACTTGTTTCCACCACAATTTATGTACTTACCTTTACACCAACCACCCTTAAACATAAGTTTTTGGTCTGAGTCGAGGTGCATAATATCCAACCAATGAACCAGGGCACTTTTGGTAGCCACTCTCAACTTAAGATTTTTGCCTGAATGAAGGTGCACAGTATTATAGGAAGAACCAGGACCAATTTCAATATTTTGCATTCAACAAGGCTAGATAACTCAGGTTTCTACAAAGAAAAGGGTATATGCAAGGCTCAAACATTAGGATCAAGGGATACTTTACACATTGGGATGGTTCTTTAGGCTAAGTAAACTAATATGAAGAATTGTCTAAGATCCTTTCCTAACCAATGAACCTACAGTATAAGTGAGAATAACAGGGCAAGTTCAGAATTGAAATACAGTATAAGAATTTAACAAAGAAAGTTCACACACACATGGCACTGATTACATTACTAACATAGACACTCAGATCATGCTTTTCATCACAATCCAACCTCACTTATAAAAATAAGCACTGTCAAATGATCAAACATGCTTTGTTGTTATCAATACTAACAAACATAATTTTTGGTAGGTACCACTTTTCCCACAAAACTAATATATGCCACACACTTTTGTACTACACGATGCTTATACTATCTACGCATCCTAAACATGCTAGTTCAACAGAAAGTAAATGTGCTAGGGAAAAAGAACATAGGCAAGAACATCTCTCAGATTCAAAATTTTGGATAGTTATAAGCCATAGTTACTCAGACATCAGTGAGGCTTATAACTACCCACACCCCATCGAAACACTTTGCATTGTCCTAAATGCGAAAAATAGAACGATAAAGTACAGGGGTCAAAAAAGCATACCTAGGCACCTAAGTACCACTCTCTGGCTAAGTCTGACCACCTTCAACATGTCTTATCCCCCACCAAGTATATGTTAGAGGTATTTTTGGACAAATATTATGATGGTTTCTAGTTCGCTTATTCCTTTATGATTTTTAACTTGTTGCCCTTATCCCTATTTCACCTAGTTTTTTTATTTCAACTTAGTGCTTTCTGCCTGTGAATGCTTATTATATGTAGGATGGCTTGGGTGAGGTACATTCGGGTGTCTTATTCACCGTGTGATGACTAGGCCCCCAGATCGGGTCATTGCATGATGAATGGAAAAGAATAGGGATCCTATTGATTTAAGATTATTAAGGGCTAAAGAGTCACAAAAATAATGTAGTTTAAAGTTAGGATTGATGGAAAGACAAAATTGCCCTTCAATAAAACTGCAAGGCAAGAACTATGCGACCCTGATTATGGGTCATAGGTGGAACAATGATTCATGGCTCTCGTGGTCCTTTTCTCCTTTTCCAATCTTTAAAAGTTATTTACCAACCACGAAACCAGTATTCACAGGTTATATTTAATCCATTATTCATGGATGGCCTCGCGTAGTCCTTCTACTCTAAATTTTGTTTCTCTTTTCTGGGCCGCATCTACGAAGGTTAACCACGAGTTGTGTAATGATCTGTGGCTCTTCTTGTAGGATATAGATTACCTTCCAGAAACTTCAAATTTCCTTCATGCTAGAACTTACATCTACGGCTTGATCTATGGTTTATTCTTCCTTTCATAGGCCATAGATAGACTTCATGTGCACGTTGTACTTAGAAAATTTCTAGCTTTTTAAGGTCTTTATCCACGAGTCTAATTTGTAATTCATGGCTTGAACCATGGGATGTGAACTTTTCTACGTGAATTGATCCCCTGATCATTTCCATTCCAACGTTTTCATTCTTTTAATGCTCCTAACTTGAGTGTCCTTACAATATATTTGGTTATCACTTAGACATCAACCGCGCACACCAAATTTCACCTATTATCAAAACCATGACCTAAATATTCCGAACTCATCGGGAGGTAGAAAACTATAAACCATATAAGGAATATAATTGGAAATGCCATTTCAAAATCAGTGGTGTAGTCAAAATTCCCATCAAAGCTCATTATGAAAAAATACGGGTCCTACTTTCTAATACCTAAATTTATCGATAGGCTTAAACACATCTAAAAGCTCGGGTACCAAACAAAAGGTCACTCTAGACTAAACAGGATGTTCTGGAGCTAACTGCACTGTCAGAAACCCTATTGGACATGTTTACAAATAATCTTAACTAAAGTCTTGTCCTATTCTAAAGGCTAAGCAAAACTCAATATAAACTTACACAGAAAGTCTTAGCACTCAAGCTGACATGATTTTACACTTCGAAGGATCATCTTATTTAGCCCTCAATATTGACATTGTGAGAAGAAAATAATTGGTTCATTATTTATTGTGATGCATCTGGGATTAGGTGGATATGCTGATATATGGTAAGGTGATTTCTTGTCCCTAGAGACAATTGAAAGTGCATGAGAAGAATTTCCTGACTCACGATCTTGAGCTTGTGGTAGTAGTGTTTGCCTTGATGATGTTGTGACATTGTTCGTATGGGGTTCATGTTGATGTTTTCACTGATCACAAGATCCACCAATATGTATTCACCCAAAAGGATCTCAATTTGAGTCAGTAGAGGTACTTTGAGTTACTCAATGACTATGAAATTAGTGTGAAGTATCACCCAGGGAAGGCCAATATGGCAGCCAACAACCTTAGTAGAGTTTCCATGGGTTGTGCATCTCACATTGAAGATGATGGAAAAGGTAGTTGGCGAAAGAAGTCCATAGGTTGGCTAGATTAGGGGATAAATCTAAATGAATTTCGAAATGGTGGTGCAATGGTGCTTCATGTGTTTGAATCTTCTTAGATTGAAGAGGTTAAGGATAAGAAAGACCTTGATCCAGCCTTAGTCGAGTTAAAAGCCTTAGTGAAAGATGTAAAATAGATGTTTTCTCACAAAGGGGAGATGGGGTACTTTGATACAAGGGAGGTTGTGCATAGCCAATAATAGTGAGCTCAAGAAGTTGATTATGCAAGAAGCTCATAACTCCTCATATTACATTCATCTTAGCACCGCCAAGATGTATTAAGAGTTGTTGGAGATCTATTAGTGGAATGAAATGAAGAAGGACATTGCCTAATTTATGTTCGAGTGTGCTAATTTCTAACAAGTCAAGTTAAGCACCTAAGGCTGGCTGGCCTATCCCAAGAAATTAAAATTCCTACTTGAAAGTGGGAAGAAATTAATATGGACTTCGTAGTACGATTGCCAAGGACTAAAATGCATTTTGACTCCACACGGGTGATAGTTGACCACTTGACAAAGTCAACCCACTTTTTACTGGTCAAGACTACGTTTACTACCAAAGACTTTGCCTATCTATATATCAAAGAATTGGTGAGGTTGCCTGATATTCCATTGTCCATTATATCAGATCGTGGTGTCCAATTCACTTATCACATTTGGAGATCTTTCCAAAAAGGGCTAGGTACCAAGATGAAGTTGAATACTGCTTATGGATTGGCTGAAAGGATTATTCTCACTTTTGAAGATATGTTGATAGCTTGTGTGTTGTATTTCAAAGAAAGTTGGGATAGGCATTTACCGCGTATCAAGTTTCCTATAACAATAGTTATCATGCAAGCATTGAAATGGCACTATTTCAAGTGATGTGTGGTAGAATGTATAGATCGCTCATTGGGTGGTTTGAATTCAGTGAGTTGGCTTTGCTAGGATCGGACTGAATCACGAATGTTATGTAGAAAATTAAAAAAGTAAGGAAGAAGTTGCAATCTGCCCAAAGCCGACAAAAGTCCTACTTTAATGTAAGGAGGAGAGATCTTGAGTTCCGAATTAGTGATTGGGTCTATTTGAAGGTATCTCGTATGAAAGTTGTGATCTTATTTGGTAAAAAAATGAAAATTTAGCCTAGGTATGTAGGCCTTATAAGGTGGTGAGAAGAGTGGGAAAGGTGGCATATGAGTTGGACCTACCTAATGAGATGCATTATGTTAAACCCCGAAAATTCTTAAGGTTAATTATCAATTGGGATAAATTGTTGGGATTGAAATATAGCTTAAATTTAATCTATTTGAGGTGCGGGGAGTGTGGAATCAAGTATTTGGCGGATAAAACTTTATTTGAAGTC
>JAOTQR010127259.1:0-22761 GCA_025774065.1 Solanum ossicruentum
TACGGCGGGGCCCTGTCCCGTCATATGTTTCATTTTGTTATGTAGAGGTCGGTGGACACGAGTGGGTGACAAGTCTACGGTGTGATGTGATTGTACATGTCTGATATTTTATTAAGTGGCAGGACCGCAGCGGAGACCTTGTCGGTCCGCGTTGATATGTATCTATATATATGTGTGTTTGTCATTGTATTCTGGGTGCTGCTGCAGGTGCGGATAGTCAGTAAAACATGGGAAACTCAGCCGAAATTTTGGTAGAGTTTGTATACATACGGATGGGACTTGTGGTTGAACGTTGGTCTAGGTGTCCAGTTGACACCAGTCATGGCCCCGAGGTTGGGTCATGACAAACGACTACAAGCGGGAGAGGATAGAAGTTGCTCGACTGTAAGGGAGAGGACTGATAAGGAGGCTAAATTGAGGGCGACTGAAAAGGAGGCTCGCTCTAATGCTCGTTTAGTAGACAACGAGTGGAGTGCATAAGCCCTTTCAGAGATAGGGGTGAGTACTACACAAGCTGGTAAGTTAAGTACTACACGAGCTTTGTCTACGAAGTAGAACGACCTCATCTTGCTTGCTTCTGGTGAAGCTTCTAGCTCTAAATAATAGGAATTCTGGTATGGCAGGAATACTATCAACCATTACGAGTGATAGCGAAGCCAAGCCATATAAAGGCGAGCAACCCTTATAGCAATAGCTAACTGCCTACTTATAGCCCCATTTGTTCTTTTCTTCGGGGGTCTTACAAGCTCATAAAATAACAATTCTTCACCTAGACAGAAGAACAACAGATTGAATAGGACAGGACAACCGGGTAGGGAAGACTGACATAGATATTGATTTGAACAAAGGAACTTAAAGCGGTACCAGAAAGCAAACAAGAGATGTAATTCCAGATTGAAGAGATGACTGACCTATAATAAAACTCAAATAAAATTCCTAATTCCATTCTCTAAGACTAACTAAAGAGATGTCTCTAAGCAGCCAAGACAAGAAGAGTGCTAACATCATATTGGAAAAAGTATAAAAATAGTCAATACCAGTTTTAACCTTTAGCAACAAGGCGTGCTTTTTAACGATCAAAACTAACGTCAGATTTCAACTTCACACAGTATACCCAAGTTGGTGGTAGAGGAAGAAGGAAGGTCCTATGTGTGCTTTTTCTAATAGCATCTAACTCCTCGGCCATGGCATTTTTCCAACACATGCTCTTCTGAAAAAAGAATTTCTAGATTCCCTTACTGGAGCTGCTCAATTACATTGACCTTACTACAAATGCTAAGTATTTTCTAAATATGGTATACCTAGATATTAGATTAAAAAATATATTGAAAAATAGTAAATATTTTATAAAAAGAAACTCAACAAGGTAATTACCTCTACCAATATCTATAAACTATAAGCTTTATTAGATCATCCAAAATTCCAAGTCAAATTAAAAATAATATGTTAAGAGGATATATACATATATGGGTTGGTTTGGCCTCGGGTTAGTTTTTTAAGATCAAAATCAAACCAACCCAAATATAGTTGGGTTTTTTTCGTCAATACCAAACTAAGTCAAGTCAAATCACTAGTCGAATTTTTTTCTCGGGTTGACATGGTTTGTGGTTTAGTTCGATTATCAGTTTGGTTTTGTTCACCCTTATAATTCAGTATTTGAAATAAAGTAAAGACTACAAAAGAAAGATAGGATCAAGTAGAGATCGGGAAGATTGTATCTCACCACCAGAACTGAATATCAACGCCGCTAGAGTAATCAACTGTCACATGGATGCCCTTACTAGAACCTGCATCAAGGGACACTAAAGTAAGGGTAAGTTACATAGACTTAGTAGGTTTGAGCGATTGGGTAATAGGAATTGAATAAACCTTAATTCTTCCACCTGTACACAGAAAATCTCAATCCGACATCGATATAGGCTACTCATTTATATAGAACGGCATGAATAAATGTCACAATCCAAAATCGGGTATCTGGTACCTGCCTAACCCATCAAGGAAAGTTAGCTGAAGTCCTATACAGTGAAACATACGGAAGTTAAAGCAGAAGAAACAAAGTCTAATAAGATAGGATAAACATAAGGTAACCAAATCTACAAACCAACCCAGAACTAGTGTCACATGTACAAGCCTTTAATATAACGGAACACAACAAAGAAATACAAGTTTGATAGTCTTTTTTTCTCAAACGTAACAAATAATAAAGTAATCCAATAGTTTGAGAGTAGGCCAAAACAGCTAACTCTCAACTATCACATCACAGTCCAAGGCAAGAGCGAGAATGTCAACTGGATTCGGGCTCACAACCTACACGCATGTGTAGAAGCAAGGGTTAGTATCAAAACAACAGCCACTCAACAAGGAGATCTAAACACTAGTAAAGAATATCAGGATCTACACCAGATCTTCAGAAATTAAGATGAAGAAAAAGTAGAGAGAAATGAGAGTTTCTCTCTCTAAAAATGGGAAGAAAACTTTTTTTAACGTGGTAATACCCAATTACTTGGGCAATCTCCATAGGTGTAATATATATATATATATATATATATATATTAAATGATTACAGAATATTTTTACATGGAGAATAAACGATACCACCTTCATTGTGGGTCAAGGCTTCGCCCCGAACCCCGCCAACGAGTGGGGTGCTCCATTTCTCACACCCCTCGGAGCTTGACTCGCGAGGTTGACAAATATTTAATAGTATATTAAATATTACATCAGGCTCCACAACCTAACAATTCTCCCACATGGAGACTGATCCAGTTAGAAACATGCTCAATATCATTTGATTAAATAGTTGACCTAGCCCCTTGTTGTTTGAAGAAACCCTCCACTTCAATTGGTATTTTTTTTCATGAAAAGCAGACATGAGATAAGAAATCCAGTGTTTCACTAAGATTTCGAAAGTTGCAGGATTCATCATTACAGGAGCTTTTGCTCATGGAGCTATATTTTTCATTAGAGATTACAATCCGGAGCAAAATGAAGATAATGTATTGGCAAGAATAATTCGTATGCTTTGGAAGAAGCTTGTACAGTTTGGGAAGGGGTTTTGATTGACCAAGAAGAATTTTCAGTACCTGTGCGATTATTAATAGTACCTTTTTTTAGAGAATGTTAATAAATTCCAAAATCCATTTCGCCGTCCAGTAGCGATGACTGTCCTTTTGATTGGTAGCGCAGTTGCCCTTTGGTTGGGCATTGGTGCAACATTACCTATTGATAAATCCCTAACTTTAGGACTTTCATGGCCACATATCTTTCCAGCTAAGGAATGAGAAATCTTTCTTCAACAAAAAAATAATCTGCATCATTAATATTTTCATTACACCATAACAATCATCTTTTGTAGCAAGTACAAAAGACCAACTAAGGTTCTACATAACCTTAGTTTCCCAGCATCAACACATTTAGTCAACATGTTTGCTGGATTCTTTGCACCGTCTATCTTTTCCAAACACATATCACCATCTTCAACTGACTTGCGAGTAAAACATAGCGTCTTCTAATGTGTTTTGTCTTCACATGATAGACTGGATTTTTCACCAATTGTGTGGCACTCTGACTGTCTATGTAGAGATTTTTCCATTGTTACCCCAGCCATATAATTTCTTTTCTAGCTTCAGCTATTGCTACATACTCTGCGTCGTAGATGAAAGAGCAACATACTTTTGAAGCTTTGACATCCAACTCACCACTATACCACCTATAGTATAAATGTACCCAGATGTGCTCTTGCTTGAGTCCATGTCACCACTCAAATCAGAATCGACAAATCCCTGCAAGACAATCTTGCCATTACCAAAACAAAGTGAAGTATTAGATGTACCTTTCAAGTATCTTAGAAGCCATTTCACAGGTTCCCAATGCTCTTTCCGCGGGTTTGACATATCTCTGCTGACAACTCCTACTTTGTGTGTTATATCAAGTCTTGTGCTGACCAAGTATACATCAAGCTCCCAACTGCAGATGCATACAGAATTAGTGCCATGTGTTCATGCTCCTCGATTGTCTTCAGTGACTGCTCTTTTGACAATTTTAGATGACTTGTGAAAGGAGTAGTACTGGATTTATCATTATTCATCCAGAATCTTGATAGAACCTTCTCAATGTACTACTCTTGGGAAAGATTTAAACTACAAGCAGATCTGTCCCGAACCCGGCCAATGGGTGCGGAGGCTTCGCCGCCCACACCTCCGAAGCTTGACCCGTGAGACTGACAAATATTTAACAGTACATTAAATATTATATCAAGCTCCACAACCTAAGAACGAATACTAAACAAAATGCTCCTTTTACACCAAACACATACCCTCAAACTACACACCTTTACTCAGAAAAAGTCCCAGTACTACCAGCACAATATAAATACAAACTAAATGACAAATATACTCTACAATTGTCATAAGATGCAGGTCAGATATATAATAATTGTCTTAATATACAACTCAAATATATAACAGACATCTCTAGATAATCTCAAATACTCAATAGATACAATTCCAGGTATAACCATCACATAATCAAATCTTTATGACCAAATAAATCACAATCACAAATTAAAGTAGAATGATATGAAATGAAATACATGTTACAAAATGCAAACAATACGATGCAATGTCAAATAATCATGATACATATTTGTTGTATGATACATATTTAGTAATATAATCAGTCCAAAACCCATGGGGGAAATATTTGTCCATTTGTCTACCTTGGCTTGTGTGGACAATTCCTAGTATAATTAGCGTCACATGCCATGGCTTGTGTGACCCGTTCCTAGTATAATCATGTCATATGCCATGATTTGTGTGACCCATTCCCAGTATAATCAGATCAATGGAACTCAGTCAAGAATGCATAACAAGCAAATATTCATATAGAGTAATAAGAAGTGCATGCAAGAGTCCACATTACAACAAGTATATCAATTGAAGTCAAATATAACAATGCACAGTGTAATGATCGATCTATTCCAATGTTATAATCAATTCTCTAACCCACAAATGAACCTCAACAATAATATCTCTAATGTTTACTATGATCAAGCCTAATCGAAAATCCATATCAAAATTCTAAAATCCATAATTTGCAAATTCCAGTGACGATTGATGACATCTGATGTTCACACCCCAATAAGAAAACAGTCGTTGTCAGCAATTAACCTAATCGAAGCTTAAGGTCGAATCCACAGGTAATACAGGGCTTGACTATAAAAGACTTCACTACTAATCATTTCAAGCATCAATAACTGAAATTTCTAAATGGGGGGAGGGTTTGTGATACAAAAAAAATAAAATAAAACAAACACTAACTATAATGCGAGGAAATAGTCAATTTTGGGGACAACTTGAGAATTGTGTTCCCCATGGTTTGTCGGCTCAATTACCCTAGATAACATAACTACAATTGGTGATTAGCATGCAGGACGGTATCTTAGGTTCTTCTAGCCCTCTTGTGAAGGTGAAGGTCGAATTTCACCATAACGCTTGGTTGGCAACCATGGCGTGCCAACTAACAGTTACCTATTGTCCCTGTCAACCTCCTCTTGGTCAAGTTTGGTTGATTAGATGAGAACACATCAATCGAATTCTCTCATCTAATTTCATTTTCCTATTCGTCACTACCTTAATCGGGATCGTGATAGTAGGCGGGGTTTGGTGTTGACCACCACCAAATAATAATAATAATGAAAGGAAATAGATAATACATGCAAAACACCAATCATAGAAATGCAAGAAGCCTAGGTCATTTCAAGTGAAGTACCCATGGCTCCCATAACCCCAGTTATAGGTGCTTAGCTACTCATGGCTCTTTGAGAATATTGGGTGCTTTCACCATATTGTCATGAGCATGAGCTACTCTTATGCATGAATATCATGATTACTTATTCTTTGATTCATTTTAGCTGAAGTAACTTTTGAGCTAGTTTATTAAATCACCTAATTTAATTCGCCTATTCGGCATTCCTAATTGTTTATTTATTGCCATCTATGATGAAATGTATGAGATTTCATCCCTTTAATTAAAATTTTGGGTCAAGTTGGATATTCAAAATTCAAAGAACCTCTGACAAGAAGAGTATTATACTCTATAATGAATTTTATGAAACATAAATCTAAATTGATTAATCTTGGTACCAAATATCACATGATTATATAAATAATAATAATAAAAAGAACATCAAGAGACAAGTTGCAAACCCACAATCTTGATAGATATCCAAAGTGTATAGCACAAGATTTGTAATCCCCAAAATGGGTTTTCCAAGAGAATATAATAAACAAAGGTGAAACCCTGAAAAATTCTTGAGAGATTATTCACGAGCAATTTTTTAAGTCTATAAGATGTTTGATATGAAATGAATAAACCCTAAAAATTATGCAAAAAAGATAGCTGACAGTTGGTACGCCTCACAGATATGACTAGTAGGATGACCTACGAGTCATAATCGGGGTCTCGTATCAGATTCTTGGCATCTTGGACTCAACTGGTACGACCCACTGGTACGAGTCATTGCTTGGGGTACGACTCACATGTTCGTATCGTTGTCTTGGTCTTCAGTTTTTGGTCTAATATTTTGGCTCTCTAATTCTTGCTACGAGTCCACCTATTTGAGTCGTAGTGTGTCTTATGACGCGTAGGACATCCTTGTAGAAGCGACCTTCACTTGTCAGATTTCTGATTTTTGGTGTCTGTTTCGTGCTATGACACACCCTATTACTTGTAGCTTGAGCTACGACTCGTAGGTGGGATCGTATGGCCTATGCTTCAGCAAAATATGAAACTTTTCTTCAAAATCGTGTCAACCTAACGTTTCTGAAAGATCAACACAAAAGCACATCAAAATCATAAAAAGTCACTTTAAGTACTCACAAAATTCCTTGTTTCAGGCATCAAATTTGTTGTATATTGATAGCACATCAAAACCCTCAACTTAGAAGTGTTGCTTGTCCTCAAGTGACGACTCAATCTATGCAGATAAAGAGAAATACATAGCAACTATACTCATGCCATATACATCAACTCCTTTGATTTTGGTACCCCATTACCATTTTTAAAACAGGATTTCAAAGTTGTTAAGCAAAACAAGAACACAATGACATACCTAGTGATTTAACTACGATAAGCTAAGGAGCATCAACCGTCCACAATCACTGGTTTAGTCATATGCTACTCAAGTAATGCAAATGCCCTCACTAGAAAGAAGTCCCTTATACTCTCTAAAAAACATTCAGAATTCAAGTAATGCGGAAACATTTTCACTCTCACAATTGAAATTTATGCACAATGACTTACAGCATAAGCTTGCCCCTATACTCATCTTTTGGCTTGGTGACAAAGTGGATTTAGATCACTTTAGTACTTAAGAGATTGTAACATAAGTTCAGGGAGCTTTGCTATGGCATTTTAGGCAGTTAGTGACTGAAAGCTATCCTTGAACCATGCTTACCAACACTTTTACCTTCTCAACCCATCTAATTTCACTAACTCCTCCCTTATTCGCCCATTTCAAGCTTTTCTCGGACTTTTTCTTTCACTTTTGAGCCGTGCCTCCATTTTGAAGTCATTTTTGCTAATCTTTTGAACTCAAGGCACTCTTTCTCTACTTTTTCTTCACCTGGCTCATTATTATTTACTTTCTTTCTTTTCACCCAAACTAACTACCTTATTTTTATTACTTTGCCACAAGAAGGGCCACCCTCAACTTAGGCTTTTAGCCTAAGTTGAAGTACACAATATTTATGCCTCAAACTAGGGCCACTAACGCAGCCACCCTCAACTTAGGCTTTTAGTCTCAATCAAGTATCACATGTTCAAGGATAGATCACGACAAATATCAATGTTTTTCACTAAACGAGGTAAGGTTCACAAGGTGTCCAGAAAGAATGAGTACATGAGAAGCTCAAATATTTGGAACAATGGATTCACTAGTTCATTTGGTAGGTAATTTAGGCAAAAGACTATCAGGATAAAGGCCTAAGATTACCTCCAGATCAACCAAATCACTAAACCAGTCTTAGAGTACTAGGGCAAGTTCTGAGTCCATACATGATATATGAATACATCAAAATAAGTTCACAACACACATGGCATTGCACACACAATCAAGTATATCATGCTTTTAGCCTCAACTTACCTTCAGAGTATCAGAATAAACATTGCTAGATACTCAAAATGTATGAATGCTTCAACAACCACAGTCCAAAAATTTTCAGGGGTACCTAATCTTTACCAAAAACTTAAAGAACAATTAAGAACTATATATATGCCAACAGATAACATTTATGCATTTACAAATTATATGCCCTTCCTAAAACATGTCGATTCAATAGAAAATTAAAACACCCACAAGGAAAAAAAAACATTACAATAAAACCTTGGATCAGAAATAGGGGAGGTTATGCACTTGAGGCTACTTAGACTTCACCTTAATACATAACTTCCACCACCCCACCAAAATATGATACTTTGTCCTCAAAGTAAAAACACAAACTTAAGACGAGAAAATGCAAACATAACATAGATATATAGACATTAAAAAATAACTAAAAATTAACACAACCGATATCCAAAACCCAACATACGAACATTATCCAACAAAAAGAACCAAATACCAACAGAAAAACAATATTATCTAACATAAGGACAAAATAACCATAAAGAAAAATAAGAGTTGATGTCAAAGGGGGTCAAATATCATGGTGCTCAAGCACTAGTCTCGGGCTGATCTGCAGGGTCCTAGAGATGTATCTCCTCCTCGGCTACCTGGGTTGTAGCTACTCCTGAGGTACCCTCTCTATGTGGGGTATGCTCCTTTTTATCTCATTGAATGGCCAGCAGTAGCAACTCCTGCATCACCTCCTCTGGTATGGGCTCCTCCTTAGGTCTCAGCCTCTTTGGGGTCGACTCTGGATCATTGTGCTCGAGGGGTCTCTTCCCACGGGTGTCTGGATAGTCGGTGAGCCAATCAAATACCTCATCACCTACCGGTGCTACCTTTTGGCTAGAATAGTTACTACCAACATCTGTAATATGTCGACCTTGAACTTGGCCAACTCCTCAATAACTTCGCTCGCGTCGGCAGGCCTAGCTCCCCCAAGACTCCTGCGGACTCTAGTCTCAAATGCATCAATCTGGGCATCCATTGCTTGGACTCTCTTATCAACTATGTCTCAGGTGAATGTCTTCATCCTCTCCTTGGAGTTTCGAACACTCTGATCAATCAATGGATGGAACCGTGCTGACAACTCACGTAGCCTGCCCTCTGCTACAGTCACCCTGCGTAATAAAGCCTGAAATGCAACAACAAAGAAAAGAGGTTCAAACTGTAAAGTAGATGATGTTGGTGCTGGAGTGTTGGAGGATGGTGTAGACTCAATCTCAACTACTAGTGTAAGCTCTGTAGTAGCCAGAGTAGTGCTGGTAGTAGCTTGAGGTGAACCTGGAATCTAAGGCTCTATTAGGAATGGCTCTGGTTTAGGAGGTCAGATAGGTCTCTGTAGGGCTATTGGGTTTTCATTAGCCTTAATTAGGCTGGGGTCCATCGTACACAAAGCCTATACATGAGGGTCCAAGTGGACAGAAACCCACACACCAGCTTCTTTGCACAATCTATGAATCATAATGGGGAATGGCAATGCTTGCTGAGTGGACCGCTGACTCATGGATCTGTTCAGCCATAATGCGAGCCCAATCATACCCTGCCAAGATGCTCGCCAATAACACGACCCTCTCTAATGTGATCACATCATCCGTGAATGTGGGCCTGATGCACCATCAAATAGCAGACCACCAAAACTTTACCCCTAATGAGAGATGGGCCTTCAGAATATGCTTGGCATGGTTTGTAACCTATATCGGCTCAACACCTTCCTTGCAAATTTGGCCCGCTATCCCCCTCAATAACTCCGTTCTCAGCCCGGCATCATTCTGATTAATTGTTTTCCTCATGTCTTCCATCCTATGATCATATTCTGTTGTGGAGTATGGAGCTCTGTAATTAGGTTTGAATTGCACCCTTCAAATTATTTCTGCTGAGATGTCAACAACCTTACCCCTAACCATGACTTCACTCAATCGTTGTGCACCAATGGGCTTCATGAGCCTTGGAAGGTTGCCACATATACTAGCATAGTAAGAGGCATAGAATTCTCGGACGAAGTAAGAGGCATACTTCCCCTGCAATTGTGATAACCATCCTAACCCATGGCGATCAATATAAGCTTCTAAACCTGGCACACCTTTCAACCCTGAGTATTTCAACCTTGCTTCCTCATGAAATCTCCGCACCGGCCTCCCTCGACTCTTAGGTTCCAGTCCTTTATCATAGATCTCTTTCATTTTAGGAACACAACATCATGTGTTTTGTAGGTCGGTGGAGGTGACGGTGTAAGCAGAATCAGCTAGCTGTGGTGGAGCATTCTCTTTTGGCTGAGCCTGAGACACTTCAAGAGAAACAAAATCAGAAGTGGAGTCATCATCACCTGACCCATCTTCTTCACCCTCCTTATCAGACTGGGAGGAGCTATCCACTTCTATCGGTATTCTGGTTAAGTTTGATTTTGTTAAGGGCACGTTAGCCTCAGGGTTAGGGTGTCGATTCATCTTTTCAATTGATTGATCCTCCTCGGAGGACTCATCCCTTGGGCGATGACTTGAAACAGAGGCAGCACCCCTTCGACCTCTTGAACACATTATCTTTGAAAAATTATCAGTGTGTTAAAGCATGAGTCCCATGATGTTTTGTTTCAATCAAACAAGTAACAAATGAAACAATCAAATAAGAAAATTAAGATTACTTAAGTAAAAGCAAACTGAACCAGGTGCAAGGCTGCAAGTACGAGGTGCAAGTACAACTCGTTGAGAGGCCCATGAGTCATACTACATCCTCATTAAACTAAGAAAGCAGCTAAAAATGCATTCTGTAATTAGGTACGAGGTATAGGTACAACTTGTATACGAGTCATAGTCTTGACTCGTATCTCATACCAGAGACATTTTGAGAATTTAGATTTGGGCCACGAGACCACCATTATAACTTGTAATAGGTGCTAGGAGTCATAGGCGAATATCGCATGGAAAAGGTTAAGGCACCATGGATGATTGTTGCCTTCTAGGAAGAGCTACTACGACTTTTAGAGAGACCTACAACTTGTAGATTGTAGCAGAAGACAGAGAGCCCATCGGGTGTCTCTAACCTTTCCATAAAGACCAACAGCAAATCAAGAAAGCATCAGAGGTTACAAACACAAAGGCATAGGTGATACAGCAGTAAATATAAGTACCCTTCATTACCAAATGTATCAAAACAAAACATGAATTTTCCTTAACAATTGAAAATTCCTCTAAGATTATCAACATCAACGCACACTAAATAATTCTACAACACCTCTCAACCCAATAATTTCAATCCCACGTGATATTCATAATGATCCATAAAATATGCAACAAAAGCACATGGTCATAATATTAGATATCACTAGCACCAAGAAAGGACATAATTCAAGACTCGGCCTTTTACAAAGATATAAACAATTGTATACCACATTCCTCTTACTATCACAGACATTTTTGCATGGTTATGCTAACCATGATCCTGAGGCTTTCATTCAATCATCCATAAGAAAAGGATTTTTCAGAAACAAACCAAATTCAACCGCGAGAACTTACCAGATGAATGTGTGAATCTATGATGAGAAGAAGAAAAATCGAAAGAGTTCTTGGTGCACAATTCACTTGCTGGGGAATTTTAGTGGGTGAAAGATGAAAAGATGAATGAAATATTGAAAGGGAATGATAGGGGGAGTTATAAACTTAAAGTGGACGTTTCATGAAGGGACATGAAGAGTCAAGAGACATTAGTCTCTTAATATTCAAAACGATTCGCCCTTTAAAATTCTGCAGATTGGTCTTATGAGACCCCGACTATGAGTCATATGAAGTCATATGACTCGTAGATCCCAATCTTGTATCAGACCCAACACTTAGGAAGATTATGATTTCATACCTGAGCACTACGAACCCCACTTACAACTCGTAGGGGACCCTATAAATCATAAGGTTAGATCATAATATGTGTGCCAGCTTACGGTACTCACTATTTCTGTCTACAAGGTATGAATACAAATCATAACATTTACTACGAATGATAGGCCTGCTCGTAGAAGCTGCATCCAAGCATAATTTTTCCATTCTTCAGTTCTTGGTTTATTCCTGCAACCTATTACTTAAATTACACTAAAATGCCAATTGATATAACTGGTTCAAAGTCTCAACAATCATAACACAGTATTAAATTACCAACTAACAAGTTAAATACGATAAAATTTCTCAAAATAAATAAACACACAAAAGATGCTTGGTTTCCCTCCCAAGAAGCGACTTGTTTAACGTTGTGGTTCAACTTTGTCATCATTGATAATCAAACTTCTCCATGGGTCTCATTGTTGCTCTATGAAACCCTCCTTTGCTCATCCTGCAGCTCCTCAAGCTTTTCAGCGAGCTACTCTATCCTATCTTCAAGCCTTTGCATTGATATAGTTTGTTGTTCCACTTTGTAGTTACATTTGAGGATATTAAACTTTATCTCCCGGACAATGTCACCTTGTTCATTCATGTTGATCAGGACTTGTTCAAGCATATGACAATTCGGGTCAGTTTGTTAGTGATACAAAGCTGGTATGGTAGCCTCGTCCATTGTGCAACATTTTCTCTTTTGGGTTTACTTGAGGCTCCTGTAGATGCACTAGTAGACGGTCCAACTTTCTCTTGAAGGGGTTGGTAGACTTGGGCAACTGTAGATAGCTTGTCTATACTCTCAGTGATCTCATTAAATGGTCGTCTTACAAACTCCCAACAGTCCCCTCCAAAGAATGCGCCAGCCTACCCTTATTGTTCAGAGGTTAATTCTCAGTAGATGCTAGCCGCCAATTCATCATCAGTCAGACCATGGGTCTAATTTGCTGCCAAGCACTACTTGTACCTTCTCAATCCCCTACCAAAGGTTCTCCTAGCATTCTTTTGAAATTACAGATGTTGTTCTGTAGTTTTTGCTTGTTGGACTCCTTATAAAAGTTCATGAGAAAGACTCTCTATACTTCCCCCAGTTAGAGCAAACATTGTGTTAAAGAATTGACCACCATTGTACAGCTTCACTCCGGAGAGTCATGGGGAAAACCTGAAGAGCCATGGCCTCCCAAGCAGGATTTCTTGTCCCAAAGACCCCCCCCCCCTCAATATTTGAGTGAAATTATGCAGATGGACTTGGGGAACATCGGATTCTTGCCCATAAAATAAAGCGCGCCCCTGTAAAATTTCCAACAAGTCGCTTAAAATGTACAATTTTTGTTCAATCATAGTGCCAGCCAACCTGCACCTAAAATCAACTAACAAAAACAATCAAAAAAGGTAAAATACAGGAGAGTTCATAAATCAACTCTAGAACTAACTAATAGAGAAAACAAATCAAAACCTAATTGTATCCCCCAGTAACGTCGCCATAATTTAATATGACATCTAATGTTCACACCCCAATAAGAAATCGATTGTTGTCAGCAATTAACCTAACTGAAGGTTAGGGTCGAATACAAATGGAATAAATGGCTTGACTACAAGACTTCACTACTAATCATTTCAAGCATCAATAACTAAAATCTCTAAATTGAGGGGGGGGGGAGGGGTTGTGATTAGAAATCAAAACGAAACAAACAGTAACTATAGCGCGAGGAAACACTCAATTTTGGGGACAATTTGGGTGTTTTGTTCCCCATGGTTCGTCGACTCGATTAACCTAGATAACATAACTATAATTAGTGACTTGCATGTAGGATGATAACATAGGTTCTTTCAGACCTCTTGTGAAGGTGAAGGTTGAATTTCACCATGGCGCTTAGTCGTCAACCATAGCGTGCCAACTAACAGTTACCTATTATCCCAGTCAACCCTCCCTTGGTCAGGCTTGGTTGATTAGACAAGAACACATCAATCAAATTCTCTCATCTACTCCCCATTTACAATTTATCACTACCTTGGTCGGTATCATGATAGTAGGTGGGGTTTGGTGTTGCCCACCACCAAACAATAATAATAATGAAGGAAAATAGACAATACATGCAAAACCCCAAACATAGAAATGCAAGAAACCTAGGTCATCTCAGGTCAACTACCCATGGTTCCTATAACGCCAAGTTGTAGGTGCTTAGTTACTCTTGGCTAAGGAAAAATACACAAAAATGCAAATAATAGACATAGTTAAGAGTTTTACCAACACAATGAAAAGTGAAGACACCACAAGTTACAAACCCACAAGTTTGATAGATATCCAAAGTGTATAGCACAAGATTTGCAATCCCCAAAATGGGTTTTCCAAGAGAATATAATAAACTAAGGTGAAAACCTAAATAATTCTTGAGAGAAAAATCAAGAGCAATTTAGTAAGTCTACAAGATGTCTGATATGAAATGAAAATCTAACATAAAATATTTATAGTGTGTACAAATAAACCCCAAATATTATGCAGAAAAGACAGTTGGCAGCTGGTACCCCTTACAGATATGACTCATAAGGTGACCTAAGAGTCGTAATTGGGATCTTATATTAGGTTCTTGGTATCTTGGACTCAACTGTACAACCAACTGGTATGAGTCGTTACTTAGGCTACGACTCATATGTTCATCTCATAGTCTTGGTCTTCAGATTTTAGTCTAATATTGGCTCTCTGATTCTTGCTACGGGTCTACCTATATGAGTCGTAGTGTATCTTACAACTCATACGATGTCCTCGTAGGAGCGACTTTCACTTGGTAGATTTCTGATTTTTGATCTCTGTTTCTTGCTACGACATACCCTACGACTTGTAGCTTGAGCTATGACTCGTAGGTGGGCTCGTATGGCCTATGCTTCAGCAAAACTGCAACATTTCTTCTAAATCATACCAACTTAACTTTTCTGCAAGATCAACATAAAAACACATCAAAACCATAAAAAGTCGTTTTAAAAACTCACAAAAATCCCTTGTTTCAAGCACCAAATGTGTTGTATTTTGACAGAACATCAATGGTCTGTGCCCCTGGCATGACGCGGCCGGAGTACAGATCAGTGTTAGTTTTGTCCTATTATTTCTTATCTGGTCCAAGGCCTTAGGATCTTGAGCCTAAGCCTTCTTATGTATGAAAATAATTATACTTAGCCATATTGCACCTTTATATCATACAAAACATTCCCCTATACTCTCTATTGTATTGAGTTGACCATAGCCAATTGAGGGGTGATACCTGAATCATCTTGGATGGGGGTGCATCAACGAATTGAGGATTGATACCTCAATCACCTTAGATGGGGGAGGTAAGCCATCAACCAATATTGGGTAGATACCTCAATCATATTGGATGGGGGTGGTAAGCCATCAACCAATTGAGGGGTTGGTACCTCAATCATCTTAGATGGGTGTGGTAAGCCATCAACCAATTGAGGAGTTGATACCTCAATCACTTTCGATGGAGGATGATCATGTCCATTAATCGATTGAGGGGTTGATTCCTCAATCATTCCTAAGGGGTGGTTCACCTTAGATTCCAACTGCTAAGTTGCTTGGTCTATGATTATGGTCTATTCCTACTTATTAAATATCTTCCATATATAAGAATGTTTACTCTAGGTATCATCTCTGTATGTCATATTTTTATATGTTCACCAATTGCCTAATTATGCATTTTGATTATGATGCCTGTCTATTGTTGCATAGCATGCTACATACTTAGTGTATTCAAACGTACTAATGCATACTCTATGTCTACATGATGTTACCATGTGAGAATCGGAGCCCCACTTGATCATTATCCTCCTCCACGTGGGTAGTGCGATATCTCTTAAAGAAAGTTGATGAATCCTCTACTTTGAGGACATACTTCTCTTGATTTATGATATGTATAGACTCTCTTTCCTTTATTTTATGTTTGACTATGAGGACGAGCCTTGTTGTTTGTCTTGGCCCCCGCTAAGTTTTATGTTTAGAGGTGTTGTTGGACAAGTTATGTAATGATACTATGAGCCTTGACTTGTTTTGACTCTATGATGTCTTATGATATAAAAGATATCCCTTAGCCCCACATTCCCTTTTAACTATCTTTTATTGCTATTTTATTGCTTCCCCGACCAAGGATGTGTAATGATAAGTTAAGAGGCTTGTTTGGGGTCCTTTCAAGTTCCCCATTCGCCGTGTCACATCTAGGCCCTAGGCTTCATTTGTGACAAACTTGGTATCATTGCACTCGGTTATTAATGGTCCTCAACATCCATTACACTACGTTTATTAGTCTCATTCATGGTTGTGTTGTGCACCACAACTATGAGTAAGAGGCTATGAGATATTTTACAAAATGTTTCCCTTCTTCTTACTCTATGTCATGCTATAGAAGTTAAGGTAAGGTCTTCCCCCTTAGTGATTGTTCTTTGCTATGCTAGATAATGTGTAATACAAGAGGAAGAAGAGCCTGCACACCCTATGATCAACCAGCTCATAGTGAACTCTGGAATGCTCTCACTTTGTTTGCTCAAGTTGTGGCTAACCAAACCAACCAAGGGGCTCAAGCCCCTCATGTTCCTTCTCCGACATCTCAGGTGAGAGACTTTATGAGAATGAACCCACCGCAGTTCAATGGGTCTAAGGTGGATGAGGACCCTCAAGAATTTATTGATGAGATATACACGGTGTTTTCCATAATAGGTGTGAGGTCGGAAGAGAAGGCAGAGTTGGTGGCTTACCAACTCAAGGGGGGCCTAAATATGGTACACTCAATGGAAGGAAGAGAATAGGAACAATAATGTGGTTCTATGGGAGGATTTTAAGGAAGCTTTCCTCAACTGGTTCTCCCTCTTGTGCTTAGGGAGGCCAAAATGGTAGAGTTTATAAATTTGAAGCAAGGAGCCATGAGTGTGAGGGAGTATGTTCAACCAACTCTCAAAATATGGTCCATACTGGGTTGTCAACCCAAGTTCTAGAATGAACAAGTTTGTGACAAGTGTATCCGACTTGGTGAGTGAGGAGTGCTGGTCTACTATATTTATTTGTGACATGGATTTTTCCCGCTAGATTTCTTATGCTGAATATATGGAGGGGGAGAAATTGAGGAATAGAAGGGTTCATGAGGCCAAGAGGGCCCGTTTTGATAGTAAATTCCAAAGTTCTAAAGGTGGTCGGTTTCATCAAGGCCAAGGGTTTTATCATGCTCCTAGTAGGAGGTTTGCTTATGACTACCCAAGGCCCCAAGAGGGTGGTGGTGTGATGCCTAGACTCACATGGCCAAAATGTGGTAGGAGGTCATGCTGGCCCATGCTTGAGGGATACCAATGCTTGTTTAGGTTATGGGGAAGTAGGCCACAAAATGATTGATTGACCACATAATTGAAACAAATGTAAGGATGTTCTTCCTCAAGGCTGGGGTGCTAATGCATTTTTTTGGTAGAGGAGGCCAACAAGGTGGTGCCCTAAGGCACAATCAGTTTTATGCTCTCCATGGGAGGCAAGGGTTGAAGAGGTGCCTGATGTCATCACTGGTATGTTAAAAGTCTTTAATTTTGATGTGTATACATTGATAGGCCCAAGTGCCACTCTTTCTTTTGTTTTTCCTCTTATTGCCAAAAAGTTTAATGTTGAGCCTAAATTGTTGTGTGAGTCTTATGAAACGTCTATACCTATTGGTGCATCTATTGTTGCTAGAAAGGTCTATAAAAATATCCCATTTGCATCTTGCATAAAATATTGCCTTGTGATCCTGTTGAGTTGGATATGATTGATTTCGATGTCATTTTTGGGATAGATTGGCTGCATGCATACTATGCCTCTATTGATTCTAGAACCCATAGTGTCAAATTCCAATTCCAAAATAAACCATCCTTGAATGTGAGAGTTATGATGTGGTGGTCAAGGATAGGTTTGTCTCTTGCATTAAAGCCTAAAAGTTAATCTCTAAGGGGTGTCTCTATCATCTTGTGAGTGTTAGGAATATGGAGTCCAAAGTCCTTCCTATAAAGTCTGTTCAAGTCGTAAATGAATTCCTTGATGTCTTTCCAAATGACCTTCCTGGTGTTCCGCCTAAAAGGGAAAAAGATTTTGGCATAGATCTCCTTCCTAATACTCAACCCAATTTTATTCCCTCTTATCGTATGGCCCCGGTAGAGTTAAAGGAGTTGAAGTAGCAATTGAGGGACTTGTTGGAGAAGGGTTTTGTTAGGCATAGCCAATCTCCTTGGGGGCACCAGTGTTGTTTGTTAAGAAGAAGGATGAGTTCTTAGAATGTGTATTGACTACCGGCAACTTAATATGTTACCATCAAGAATAAGTACCCTCTCCTAAGGATTGATAATTTGTTTGACCAACTTCAAGGGGCTAGTCACTTCTCTAAGATTGATCTTCAGTCTAGGTATCATCAAGTAAAGATAAGGGAGTGTAACATTCCCAAGACGGCCTTCCGGACTAGGTATGGGCATTATGAATTTGTGTTTATGTCTTTTGGGTTGACCAATGCACCCGCTATCTTCATGGATCTTCTGAATAGGGTCTTTAAATCCTACCTTAATTTGTTTGTGGTGGTTACCATTGATGATATTTTGATGTATTCTCATAGCGAGGAGGAGCATGTGGCTCATTTGAGGGTAGTGCTACAAAGCTTGAGGGAAGAGAAGTTGTACGCTAAATATGAGAAGTGTGAATTTTGTTGAAAGAGGTTTCCTTTCTATGTCATGTGGTGTTAGGGGATGGTATTAAGGTAGATCCTAAAAAGATGAATGCGATTAGAAATTGGCCTAGACCATTGACCCCATCGGACATTAGAAGCTTCTTGGGCTTAGCGGGTTACAATTGAAGGTTTGTGAGTGGGTTCTCTTCTATTGCTTCTCCCATGACTAAGTTGACCTAAAAGAAGGATAAGTTTGTGTGAACCGATGAGTGTGAAAAAAGTTTCCAAGCCTTGAAGGATAAGCTTGTGCCCGCTCCTATCTTATCTCTACCGGAAGGTTGGAAGGGTTTGTTGTGTATTGTGATGCCTCCCGGATTGGTTTGGGTTGTGTGTTGATTCAAGATGATAAGGTGATAGCCTATGCTTCTAGGCAACTTAAAGTGCATGAAAGGAATTATCCTACTTATGATCTTGAATTCGCCGCCCTGGTTTTTGCTCCGAAAAATTGGTGTCATTGTTTGTATGGGGTACATGTTGATGTGTTCTCCAATCATAAGAGTCTCTAATATGAGTTCATTCAAAAAGATCTCAACTTGAGAAAAATAAGTTGGTTAGAACTTCTTAAAGATTATGATATGAGTGTGCATTATAAACCTAGTAAGGCTACTATTCTGGCAGATGCTTTGATTAGGGGGTCTATGGGTAGCCTAGCTCATGTTGATATGGGGGCAAATAGGTAGCTAGGGAGGTCTATCGATTGGCTAGATTGGGGGTTAGGTTGGAAGAGGTTGATAATGGTGGTATTGTGGTCGTTGATGGTTCAAAGTCTTTCTTGGTTGATGAGGTAAAAGCAAAGCAAGATCTTGATCCCTCCTTGTTAGAATTAAAGGCTTTGGTGAGAGAGGGCAAGGTGGAGGTTTTCTCCCAAGGGGGAGATGGTTCCCTTAGGTACCAAGGTAGGTTGTGTGTGCCTTGTGTTGATGACTTGAGAGAGAAGATTCTTGATGAGGCTCATAATTCTCCTATTCCATTCAATCCAGTTCTACCAAGATGTATAGAGATCTGAGGGATGTGTTTTGGTAGGGAGGTATGAAGAAAGACATTTCCAAATTTGTATCCGATTGTCATAGTTGCCAACAAGTCAAAAACAAACACCTCAACCCTAGACATAAAGATTCCTACTTGGAAGCGGGAGGAAATTAACGTGGATTTTGTGGTTGGGCTGCCAAATACTAGGAAGGGTTTTGACTCTATTTTGGGTTGTGGTTGATAGGATGAAAAATTCGGCTCATTTCCTACCAGTTAAGACTACTTATGGTGCTGAAGAATATGCTAAATTATACATTCATGAGTTGGTGAGATTGCATGCGGTGCCCTTTTCTATCATATCGGATCGTGGTACTCAATTCACTTTACATTTTTGGAGGTCCTCTCAAAGGGGTCTCAGTACCAAGGTTAAGCTGAGTACGACATTGCACCCTCAAACTGATGGCCAAGCCGAAAGAACTATCCAAACTCTTAAGTATGTACTTAGGGCTTATATTTTGGAGTTTAACGGTAGTTGGGATGATCATCTTTCATTGATTAAGTTTGCTTATAACAATAGCTATCATTCTGGCATTGGCATGGTTCCTTTTGAGGCCTTCTATAGTAGACGTTGTAGATCACCGGTTGGGTAGTTTGAAGTAGGAGAAATGGCTTTGTTAGGTCCAGATTTGTTTATGGAGGCTATGGAGAAGGTAAGGTTGATTAGAGAAAGGTTGAAAACAGCCCAAACTTATCAAAAGTTTTGTGCCGGTATGAGGAGAAGAGACCTTGAATTTAAAGCTGGTGATTGGGTTTATTTGAAGGTATCACCCTTGCAGGTTGTGGTTTATTTTAGTAAGAAGAGTAAACCAAGTCCAAGATTTATGGGTCCTTATAAGATGTTGAGGAGGATTGGTAAGGTGGCCTATGAGTTGGAGTTGCCTAGTGAAATGGATTTGGTTCATTCGGTCATCCATATGTCTATGTTGAGGAAGTGTGTGGGTGATCTGAATTTTGTTGTCCCATTGAATGTTATGGGTATTATTGAAGACAACTTGACTTATGAGGAGGTTCCAGTAGATCTTGGATAGGCAAGTAAATAGGTTAAGGAACAAGGAGGTTCCTTTTGTTAAGGTCCTTTGGAGGAATCAACAAGTTGAAAGTGCTACGTGGGAAGCCAAAGTAGACATGCAAAAATGATATTCCTATCTCTTCAATTCCACTCAAGCCTAAGGTAATAATCCTAAGCGTTCTATGTGATTTCATGTCTCATATATCAGCCCTATATGTCATATGCATGCATTAATGTTTACATTGACAAAGTTCATGGTGATTTTTACACTTGTGTTGAGATTTTTGAAAGTGGTGTTTAAGTGTGTTGATGAATTCTTGTTGGGGCTGATTTTTCCATGATTACTTTTCTTATGTGTGCTTCTTTGACATTGGGAGATGAATGCTCCCAAGGGGGAGATATTGAAACAACCCTAAGCCATCTTAGCATATATCAAGCATTCATAGGTAAACATCAACATAATGCGAAAAAATAGGAAAGATACTAAGGGAGGACATTTAAGTTTCAGAAGAACATTTCAACATAATGCCATAATCCAAACGTAACAATGACATATGACCTAACATGAAGCAGTGCACACTTTTGGTTCCCCTCAAATAGAGAAGACATATAAATAAGATCAAAAGCAAAAAAAAAAGTCTCCAAATATAAAGTCTAGCGTATAGAATAGTTTGAAAAGTATAAGTATGAAAACAAAATAGGTGAAGAGCAAAACTAAGGGCTCACCACTACTACTTGTCTTGAACATCAACAATCTAGCCATGTACCCGTAGAGGAAGAGGAGCATCGGTCCATACATTATGGCATTATATATGGAAAATATGTTAGTACGTTAGAATGTACTAAGTATGTGAGACGCAATGCAAACATGAAATTGCAATGCAATCATTCATAAAATTCAAAAGTCTTCAGGCATGAAATAGTAAATTCATCATTTAATAAGCTTAAACATGGACAAGGAATGAGCTCAATATAAAGTAAAAGCAATGTATCATATGAAATACATTAGATAGAATGAAGACATCAAATATCAACCTTCATGGGAATAGACTGTAACCAACATATAAGACCATATGAACTACTACATAGAATCCAACATAAGCCCTTAAATTACCATGGGGAGAACACTTGTTGGGTGGAACTCCATTAACTTAAGCATACATCATCAGTTAACATAAATTACCCGACATGAATCCACTAGCCTAGCCTACAAGGGCTCCTATGGTGGAACATAGATTATAGGGCAAAGGGTTGCTGCAGAGGTTTTCTTACGAAACCCTACCTCAATGCCTCATTCGGTGTCGAGTCAATCTTGTAGAATACTTTAAAAACATATATATAGTCATGCAATGTGACTTAAAATCATAAGTAGCAAGTACATAAGATTACTTCAAAAATTTAGGAACCACCAAATGAGAATTATCCTTTCATATTTGGGTCCATCATAAATATTTTTGAAGGGAAACATTATTATGCTTAAACATTTAACAAGATCATTAACTTAAAATATTTCTTATATGCCCTTCCATCATCATCATATCATGCAAAATCACCTTTAAACTTAGTAGGGTTTTACATTAACATGAAAGTACATGAATCAAGGGGATAATGCATGAACAGGGAAAATTGTGCAACTTTTAAAGCAAGTCTTAGGCAACTCACACATCATTAATGAAAAACCTAGATATTGGAGTCTTGATCATCAACATAATACTCATGGAAATCAGTAAAATTTTACATTATATTATGGGAGAGAAAAAACATAAAAATACTTTTTAAAATGGCATTATAGTCATAGGTATGCAACTTGATAATGTCAAAAACTTAAAGAAAAGATAAAAATGTTTTAAGGGGGGACTTTGTGGGTGGAAGGTACGCCAAAATCAACTCACATACTTTGATTAGGAACAACAACAACAACAACAACATACCCCAGTGCCTCAAAAGGCTCCCGCTCATTGCGGGGTGAGGGGGGGTCGGATG
>JAOTQR010127269.1:0-22760 GCA_025774065.1 Solanum ossicruentum
TCTTATGTTGATGTGAGGACAAGGGATCTTGAATTCAAAGTGGGTGATTGGGTTTGTTTGAAGGTGTCACCCATGAAGGGTGTGGTTCACTTTGGTAAGAAGGCCAAGTTGAGCCCAAGATATGTGAGCCCTTATAAGGTAATGAGGAGAATTGGCAGCGTAGCTTACGAGTTGGATTTTCCTAGAGAAATGGAAATGATTCATTCGGTATTTCATGTGTCTATGTTGAGGAAGTGTGTGGGTGATGCTAATTCTATTGTGCCCCTTGATGTGGTGGGCGTTGTGGAAGACAACTTGACTTGTGAAGAGTTTCTGATTCAAAGTTTGGATAGGAAAGTGAAGAGATTGAGGAACAAGGATGTGGCTTCCATTAAAGTCCTTTGGAGGAATCAACAAGTTGAAAGTGCTACTTGGGAGGCCGAATTGGACATGCAAAAGTGATGTCCTTATCTTTTACACTCCACTCAAGCCTAAGGTATTGATCTAAGTCCCCTATGTAATTTAAAATGTATGTTCAGCCCCTGACATTTGCATACATTCATGTTTAAATTGACAAGTTCATGATGATTTTACACCTAAGATAAGATTTTTGAAATGTTATTTAAGTGTATTGTTGCATCCTTATGTGGCCTAAAATTGTCATGTTTGTGTCTCTCATATACATTTCTTTGACATTCAGGGATGAATGTTCCCAAGGGGGAGATATTGAAACAACCCCCAAAAGTGCCCGAAAATGTGCCTTAGAAGTGATCGGAATCGTAATTTTCATATATCTCAAAATTCGCGCGTGATATCTAAAATTTGACTTTATATTCTTGTTGAAGGAATCAAATTGAGCTTAAAATGGGTTAACCCTGATTTAAGAGCAACCGTATTAAAATTTGGAAATCGCAAAAAGCGATTTCCAGAGAGGTTTTCGCTCCCTTGGCATGACAAGACAAGGGCACACCTCTGTGCATTTTTTGTCCAGTTTTGACTTCAATCCAAGACCTTTAAGTCTTGGATCTAAGTGTCCCAGGCATGAAAATACCTATACTTAGCCATTTTCCACCCTCATATTAAACATTCCCCAATACTCATTCAAACACTTCGCCGAATATTTTACTCCTAAACTCAAGTCTCAAAACTCATTCGGATTTAAAGGTTCTCATTCAATCTTCAAGTTTCCATCTCCAATCTTCATCAAGTTCATCTCCAAAGCTAAGGTATGTGTGTTTCTTTCATGGGTTCCTTTTACTCATGATACCCAAGCTTCCTTTTACTCTTATTTGCATGATTTAAAGTTGATTTACTCATGGGTCTTATTTATTATGAAATTCATTGCATACTATGCTGGAGTTTATGAAATTATGACTATTTTACTATGTTTTGGGCTATAAATCTAAGATTTATGTGAAATTTGGTGAAAGGTTTTGATGTATACTTCTTGAGGGTATTACCAAGAATCTATTGATGGTTTTACATTGGATTTTTTAGCATGATAACACTCTTGAATTACATGGTTTTACACTAGCACTACACACCCTCTAAGTGTTTTATAAAATGTCCGGTTATATTTTCTT
Organism: Solanum ossicruentum; assembly: GCA_025774065.1. Taxonomy (NCBI): domain Eukaryota; kingdom Viridiplantae; phylum Streptophyta; class Magnoliopsida; order Solanales; family Solanaceae; genus Solanum; species Solanum ossicruentum. Next base: position 1,563 of record JAOTQR010127269.1, read on the forward strand.
GAGGAATTGAATGCCCAATGCATGTCTTATGAGTTGAATGACTATATGATGATGACATGACGATAAAAGGATGGTTAAAAAGAATGTATGTAAAGGAGTTTATATATATATATATATGATATTATCTCTATTATGTTGGGGATGACCAAGCCTAGCTTGGGGGGTTATAGGCCCCGGTAACCTTTTTGAGGGGTTGTTACCTCGATCGCCTAACTCGGGAGGTAGTAGGCTCGGGTAACCTTGTCGGGGGTTGGTACCCATCAACCTTGATGGGGGGTTTGTACTCCATCAACCTTGTTGGGGGGTTTGCACTCCATCAACCTCATAAAGGGGTTTGTACCTCACGCTCCTCTCTAAGGAGGTAGTAGGCCTTGGATTTCACTACGAATGGTCACTCCTTATACATGTATTATGTTCTATATAAGCATGATTTTACTTTGAGCATCATTCATACATGCCATCTTTCTATTATGCTATCTATTGAGTATTATTATGCATTTTACCTATGATGTCTATCTATTGTTGCATTGAATCCTACATACTTAGTACATTCAAATATACTAACTCATACTCTATGACTATATGATGTCACCATGTAGGAACTGGAGCACCGCTTGATCAACCTCTTCCTCCACGTGGCTAGTACGACTGTCTCTCAATCTTGTTAGTGATTCCTCCATTCCAGGGACGTTTCTTATGATTCTTGCTATGGACTAAGACTATCTTTCTTTTGTTTATGTATTGACTATGAGGGTGAAGCAGATTTCTTATCGTTTTTCCCGCTCTTATCTATGTAGTAGAGGTATTATTGTACATGTTATGTATCTATGTTATGAGCCTTGACTCTATTGTTCTTGACATCTAAGATATGAAATTATTCCCTTAGTCCCGTTATCCCGATTATTTCTCTTAATGCTTGTTTTATTGTTTTCGCGATCAAGGATGTGTTCTGATGTTCTAAGAAGCTTGCTTGGGGTCCTTTTGGGTCTTTTTGCGTCGTGTAACGTATAAGCTGTAGGCTTGGGTCATGATAAGTTTTTTCAGTACGGAGAGAAAGTGCTTGAACTTACCCTCCTCCCCCATCTTTTTGATTTTTTAGTGGAAGGGAGGAGGAGTTCTAGGATTGGGCTTCAACATTTGTGGCGTCACTGCAGCTTCACTCACCTCATCCTTGGAACAATCATCTCCAGTCTCTACATCTTTGACCTCAACTATCTCCTTACAAACATCATCATTATCAACTGGCTTTTGAGGATCAGTGGTCTGCTTGCTATCACAAATACATTGCCCCCCATTCTTTGTATTGTTGATTGTATTTTTAGGCAATATACCTTTCTGTTGCTGGTTAAGCTAAGTTGATATTTGGCCAAACTGTTGCTCCAGCTGCTTGATAGCAATAAAATGAGACTTAATCTTTTGACTAATGCTAGAGATGTTAGACTTCATCCCCCTCAAGGTCTCATCTTGTGTGTCAGTCTTTTTCAATAGACGATCCAACATCTCCTTAACTCTAAAGCTAGCAGCACTCGAATCTCGATAATATGGTGAAATATACAGACAATTCTTGTAACCATTAATGTGTCCCCAATCAATATCTATATTCTGGCCCCTGTGACTGTTATAGTAGCCTCTTCATGCCATCCCTATTATAGTTCTCACCTTGGTTTCCTTGATCTTGGCCCCAATCGTCCTGATTGGACCCTTAGGCGTTGGTCCTAAAACCCCCCATCTAATCAGTGACAAAGCAAGTGTCCTCTTCATAGTAAGTCTCCTCATACATGGGTGCTCATGAAGGCTGATGAGCAGCTACATTCACACGTTCTTGGTTTTGCTTTATTAGTAGATCCACATTGGTACTAATCCGAGTAACCTCTTGCATCATCTCCTCATTTATTTTTTCTTGCACCGAATTAGTCATAACTACACATGAGATCTTTGTTGTCAACCTATCTCTCATTCCACATGGACAATTTGTCTTAACCACCTTTTCTAGCTCCTCAGCAACCCTTGAAAATGGCTGATCAAAAAATGAGCCACCCATGATGGTATTAATACATGCTTGGCTATTCTCGTCCAAGGCTTGGTAGAAGATCTCCACTAAGGAATCGTCCACGATCTTGTGGTCAAGGATATTTCTCCCATGTGGTACTGATTGAGTCACTAGGAAGTTGCTCGAAGTTGTTGATTTGGTCTTTCAACTTCAGCTTCTTCGATCTCAGGAAGAACATCTCTAAAAATGCCTTCTGCAATTCATCCCAGATGGTGATCGAACTTTATGGGAGTTCAAATAGCCATAGCGTTGCATTGATTATTAGAGACAACGGGAAGACATGTAGCCTAACAACATCCATTAATAGATTCTGATTTCCCATTACAATCTTACAGACAAACACAATGTTGTGTAGATGGCTATACAGATCCTCTGATGGTAGGCCTGTGAATAACCCATGATTCTACAACAGTTGAAATAACCCAATTGAAACAATGAACTTTGTGTCATCCGGTAATGTCAACAACACAATAGCTCCAGTGACATCCATAGCCATAGGGTTAAGCCGATATTGATTCCATGTATGAGCTTCGACATTAAGATCTTGTGGCTGTGGATTATTGTCCTCAAGCAAAGGTGGGTTATCATCATTCTCATTCTAGTTCAATGTTGCATTCACTATGTTATTTACAGTGTTGTTCTTGTTGTCTTAGGCCATTCTTCTCAACGTTCTTTGGATCTTTGGGTCAAATGGAGTCAAGGGAATGCCTCGACTTTGAGTGTCATACATACACTACACCTGCATGCTAAAACAAAAGCAAAAAGAAAAAAAATGTAAAATGAGGGGAATAAGGATTAGTTCCCGAACTACTTAAATTGAACAAGTCTAGCTGTATTCCCCAGCAACGGCACCAAGATCTTGATGTCGCCCAAGCTACACCTCCTTTTTAAAGGTTAAAAAGGCCATTGTCAAGATATATAACTTAATCAACATTAGGGTCAAACCCATAGGGAATATGGTAGACTCAGAATAATTTCAAGCAATTCCAGTTGATTAACATACTTATCTCCCCGGGGAGGCGGGTTGTAAAACTGTAGAAAGAAATCTTAACTAAGACAAGTATGTGAAACCCATAAGAAAAGTAATATCGTATTCCCCATGATTCCCTAACTTGGTATTACCAAATAATCGAATTCTTTTTTAGTGTAGTATGCTGAACGGTAAATTAAGTTACCAAACCCTTTGATCCAGGTGAGTGGTAAATTTCACTACGTGATTTGATCCATCTTCATAGTGTGACATTACTAACCCTTACCTATTGTGCTAGTACAACCTCCCTTTGATCCAACTTGTGTGATTAGATGAGAAAAAACAATTGAATCCTGTTAATTAATCTGTCTCCCAATTCATTACTACCTTGATCTGGTCAGTAACACTAGCGTGCTCTAACATTGGCCACCATTAAAAAGTAACCAAAATGAGATAATTAATTAATACATGCATACACACTTTCCAAGATTTCTGAATTATTTGGTTTTACCTTGTTAGTTCTTCATGGTTCCCACAACCCTAGTTGTGGATTTAGCTACTCATATTTAGTGTAGATACAAGCATCATGATATAGCATAGTATAATTAAGCACTTAGAAAAATGAAATTAAGAACAAGAAATCCAAGCTCTTCAATGAAAAATCATAAGTATGAATTGAGATCACAAAATATTGTTTTCCAAGTGTCTCACAAAGTTTATCACTGGTTCCTAACTGTTTGACATGAAAAATAACCTAAAAACACCTATATATAATATTTAAAATACAAAACAAAATCAAAATAGGAGAACTGGGTCGGTAGGCACTACAAGCATCTTTATGGGCCGTATAAAGTTCTATAGCCTATAATCAGGGCTCCATGGATTTTATCTACAAATTTGGGGTTGACTTCTATGAAACCTATCTACAGTTCATACAAATACTTATGGCCTGTGAAGGGTTTCATCTGATGGCTTTTTAGCAACTCCCCACTTTCTAATCCTCAGGGTATGGCACCATATCCATGAATCGTACAAAGTTATACGGCTCATCTGCATGTTCATAGATTCAACTTAAGAAAATCCCCTTCACTGGATTTTGTGATGAAATAACTCTATAGCTCTTGGAAACTTCCACGGCCCATAAAGGGTGTCGTAGAACAACAAAAACCAATTTTTGCACACTTAGCCCAAAATCATGCGAACCCTATAATCCTGCAAAACAAACATAAAAACTCATCAAATCTACTAACATCACTTTGAGAATACACAAAATTCCAAGTTTTAAGCATCAAAAGTGCTATATTTTGACAACACATCACAAACTTAAAATTTGGAGTAGATGTAGGCCTTGGTTACTCATACTTCATTGAGGCTTATAACTACCTACATCCTATTGAAAATTACTTGCATTGTCCTCAATGTAACCAAATAAACGAAAAGCTAACATAGGGGTAAAAAAGGAACATACTTAGGTATCTAAGTGCTAGTATCAGTCTATGAATCACCACCCTCTACCTGTAGGGTGGTCTCCTCTGTCGTGGCGGCTTGTACTGAGGGTCCAACACCTAATGCTATCTGCTCCTCTCATGCATATTGTATCACCTCATCCCATCTGCTATCTCTCTAGACTATCAACATGTTGCTTGGTGGCCTCAGGATCATCATTTCTCATATGACACCTCTTTTCAGATGTGCAGGGTGCGGGCTCCCCAGTAAACAAGTCTAGCACCAGTGTAGTGATATTAGGCATAGGAATCATCAGTGTGTTGGAGCTACTATCCCATCTCATCACAGAACTATTGGATCTCCCTTAGGATGACCGTTATATCAGGAGCCTGAGTCAATCTGAGGCAGTCCTCCACGAGCCTCTCAAATGCATCTGCATGGACATGTTTAAGTGTAATCTCTCCTCAAGTACAACCATATATCATTCTTGCATGCATCCTCATACTTAGAAATAGCCTTGCGAACCCAAGGCGTGATCTTTTCTAATAACTGAGTCAACTAGTACTTAGTATGAGCCTGGCGCTGTACCGGGGCTTGAATGGACTCCGCGGAGATATAAACCATACCCGCTGTCAAAGGACATGAAGGCGTGACCTTTGGTACAATGGAAGAAGTAAAAATGGGCCCTATATCTATCTCAACATCAGTTTGCACACCTTCTCATACTCATCATCAGTAGCAACAATGGTATGGGCCTTGGGATGTGGAGGCTCAACGAATATCTCAGGTAGTCAGATTGTAGTGTAAGGTGCTCGCCTCAGTGCACCTAGATTCTTATTGGCCTTTATCAGGCAGGCATCCTTGGTCCTCTATATATAACGTCAACATTAGGCATGATCTTTACTCCCACCTCTATACATAGCCGATGAACTAACCAAGGGATCGATTTCAATGTCAACCTCCTCAAAGTACGCTCGTGTATCTTCTTTATTATACAATGAGCAAAGTCGATGTCATAGTAGTTATAATGCTGGCAACAAGCACTACATGATCCATCATCAGAGTATTATTAGCATGTGTTGGCCAAATCTATATGGGAACCACTGCCCACCAAAATTTTCCAATGAAATTAAGCGAGGCCTTAACAATAGGCATAATACTAGACACCCAGTCGGCCTCCATGCCTCGTTTAGCTATATTCCTGGCAATTTATCTTAATATGGTGGCCTTTTGGACCACATCTCTCATAATCATACCATCATGTGCTTGCCCTACCGTAGTACTCACAGGGGCTTGATAATCAGGACTGAATAGGAATCTCTGGACAGTGATCTCTGATAAATCAACTGGAACACCTTGTACCAATGCTGAGTCAATCTAGGCAAAGAAAGATGCTTCACCTTCTTCAGCATAGCCTCAAGGACCGCAGCAGCATAGGAGGTGTAGAACTCATGAACTAAAGCTGGGGAATACTTCCCTGATGGTGCTTATAGCCAACAAAACTATATCGAGCCATCATGTCATGAAGGATCGATACACTATTCAATCCAATTTTCACTATCTAGGTCTCCTCAAATATGGTCTGGGTGTGCCAACCTTTGTCATCTTGCTAGAGACTACCCAGTTGCAGGAACTGGTACTGTGGCGGACTTGCTTGAATTTACGGACTTTGAGCTCAAGTCATCTTCTGATCCTGAGCCATCCTTTTCAGGGGAGCCTGACCGGGACCCCTCCCTAGAGTCCACATCTGTATGGAGCTACTCCATTGTGAACCTCCTTCCTCAGATTGGAGAAGCTGAGTGTAGTGGATGGTGGTTGGGCCAGTACTATCTGTCTAGATACCTCTCTAGTACGTCATTACTCAATGCCCTCGTCTAAGAGTAACATGGTGAATGGGAACCCGAGAGTCCCCAAACAATCCTCAAAGTATCCACATTAACCTCATTTGGTTTGGGAACACATAATGAAGTAGTAAATATCACGCTATGAGGATGTCATAAGGATAAGGTTTAGTATGACCCACATAGCACATAACACATAAGAACTAAGAGGCGGGTAAGTATAACTCACATTATGGGGATAGAAGGGACTAAGGACTTTTCATGTTTCCTATCTAATCATAAACATATCATCATCACAACCATATTCAATAAATAGCCATAATTGTAATCTCCATAAGATAATAACAAGACACAACACAAATCTGTACAAGAGTCTATATGTTGTCCAACAATGCCTCTAAGTCATATAATAGGATGGGAGCCAAAACATGTCTTGGGCTTACCCTCAAAGTAAATAGAACATAAGCAGAAGCAATATAATAGGTAGATAAAAGGTTGCTTGTCCTTGGAGGATAGGACTCACCATAACAACTTTCACAATTCGAGCTAACCCCCAAGAGGTGTATCAAGATAGTATCTGATACCTACATGGTTAGATCATCATATAGGCAAAAATTATGCATTAGACATTTGAATGTGCTAAGTACATGGGCATACAATGCATATGAACTCATTAAACCTGCATTTAGTGTTAGATGACAAGGACACATATGTAGAATGAAGTATATAGGAAACAAAGAGTAGTATATCAATATGCAATGAAATTCATGATGCATGTAATGCCCTAATACTTCAACATAGAGGGGATAAGACCATAATCGACATCTCAAACTCATGCAAGCTATTACACGAAATCTGCCTGACGAAAGCCTTCCATTAGGCGAGAGAAGATTACTTACTAAAGGTAATCTATACTATACCTTACGATTCGGTCATTTTGTTGTGATGGCCACCTTCCTTATGATTCATTTTAGAAGGATTACCATATCATAACCATCCCTTTAAAGTGGCATAGACATATACCTATGCTGGCACATAGTTATAGGACTTGGGTACTGGACCCTTGGACATAGGCCCCCTCCCATAAGGATGTTCGGTTCTAGATATCTTCCAACAAAAAATACGTATACATATACGTGCTTTCAAAAGAGATATAAGACGTTTCAAATCATTTCAATTCATAGTTAGGCTCAAAAACCAACATTCTTCATAATCATGCACATTTGGGCTAAAATGCCAAATCATACTTCATATCATACTTTTATGCATAGGGATAACTCATTAACATGTAGACAAAATGGTATAAATACCCAAAGTTTGCTAAAAGAGCCATATCATAGACATTATGTAATCAAATTCTTATCATAACCTTACTTTTATAAAAAAAACATATTCATAAACATAATTGGATCATAACCCACATCATAATCCTCATGAAAATCAATGTTCATGTATGAATATGCTATGAATCATGAGAGACTAACATGGGCAATAAGGATTCATATGTAAATAAATAATATAATATGAAATCCAAGTAATCCATGAGTAAATTCATATTTAAATCATACTTTAGACTACCCATTCTTAAATTCAACATTTAAGGGACATGTATATTCAAATCCTCATAGTATCAATGCAATTCAACATATTAAGGGTTAAATAACTTTAAAAATATCAATTAAACATAGTCCATATCTCAATTGAATTAAATAAGCAATAATTTAAAAGACCTAGATTCAAAGTAAGCTTGAAATTCATAAATCAAAGAGTAAAAAGAGTTTGGGGTCTTCATGGTTGAAAGAGACCATGAATCAATCCCACATACGTTAGATAATTAAGAAGAATCAAGAAGAAATTGATTGAAGAAGCAGACCTTTCCTTAAGATCCAAGCTAATCATCCAATGGCTCACTTGAGAGGAGTTCATTAGATGAGATAGTTTGAGTATTCTAAATGTGTGAAATGAATTTGAATAGGAATAGAGGAGTATAGGTCTTTTTAGGGGTTTAGAATACGTTAGAAAGTCATAAACAACCCTTACGAATAACCAAAACTACAAAACAATCATTAATGGAACGAGCTTCTAAAAGTTGCCAGGGGTCCCGTCAAGAAGGAATAGGGTCGTGTGAGGTCAAAATAATTGTATAGCTGCCCATAAGACAACACTTAGAAAAACTTACATTGGTCAAATTCTGAGATAGTGATTCTATACTTAAGAAGCATTTCTTAATGAAAGTTACGGTAACTTTGGCCAACCTTTATCTTGAAACTTTATTGATTCCAAAACTTAATATATGACATTTTTTCTATTGAAATAACCATGAAAAATCCATTATTATTAAATTATACACTCTTAGTCCCATCCAAAAAGTGATACTTAATTTAAACCTTCCAAAGAGGGCGAGGTGTCACTCGGACCATCTCCTAAACCCAAAACATGTATTTAGGGAATTCCTTTGTCTTGATTATTTGAAGCCTTATTATCCTTAGGTTCTACCAAAATCACATATTCCTTATGTAACATTCCACACTTTATATTACAGAAGACGACAAAGCAGGGTCTCACAGTCTCCCACCCTAAGAACATTCATCCGCGAATGTATCAATACAGCTCATTGGTTACATTACCTTCTACCAAAAAATGTTACATTTTAGGATATATCTACTACCCTTGAAAACAACAAATCAACTTCAAAAAAGCTCCAAATACTAAGCTTCGTATAGCTATTCCCCGACAAAACATACAAGTTACACTTCCAAGTCCTTTATAATTTAGGTTATTGGAAAAAAAAGATAACTAACTCACCTTAAGTTTTAAGTAGTTGGTGGTGATTCTTCATCATTTCTCTCCTTTTTTTTCAAGTTATTTCCTCAATATTATTGTTCTTCCACAACACTTTCACGGAGGCCACTTCATTATTTCAATGTTTTCTTATGTGTCGATCCAAAATAACCACTACTACCTCCTCATAAGATAAGTCTTCAGCAATGTGAATACCCTCAGTATAAGTAATACATGAAGGATCTCCAATGCACTTCCGCAATATTGATACGTGATTCACTGGATGGACTGCACCTAATTCTGACGGCAAATCTAGTTCATATGCAATCTTATCAATCTTTTGAATAACCTTTTACGGTCTAATATACCTAAGACTGAGATTTATTTCTTTCCAAATCGCTTGATTCCCTTCATAGGTGATACTTTTGAGAAGACCCAATCTTTTACATCAAACTCTAAGTCTTGTTGTTGAACAATTTTATAAGACTTCTACCGACACTAGGCTATTTGCAATTAGTCTCGACTAGGTTTCACTTTGTCCATCCCTTATGGAACTACATTAGCGCCAAGCAACTTTTCCCCTCCGACCTCAAACCAACCAATCGACAACCTACACCTTTTCACGTATAGTGCTTCATAAGAAGCCATTTGAATACTAGATTGGAAGTTGTTATTATAAGCGAAATCGATAAGAGGTAGATGTTCATCTGAGCTTCCTTTAAAGTCTAGCACATAGGTACGTAACATATCATCAACAATCTGAATTATAAGCTCTACCAATCCATCAACTTGTTAATGAAAAGTGGTGCTAAGATTTAGTTGAGTGTCTAGACCCTTCTAAAAAAGATTGACACAATGTGTTGTAACTTGAGCCCCTCGATAAGAGATAATAGATAATAGAGCTTCAAGAAGGTGAATAGACTCTTAAATGTAAACCATAGAATAATCCCCAACTTAATATGTCATTCTTACTAGCGAGAAATGAGCAGATTTTGTCAGTCTATCAATGATTATCGATACAGAGTCATACTTGCTCGGAATATAAGGCAACCCAGGGATGAAGTTCATATTTATCATGTCCTATCATCATAACAAAAAATTCGTATCCTTAGCTAGGATACCGAGTCTCTGATGTTCTATTTTAACATGTTGGCAACTACGGCACTGGGCCACCATCTTCTCAATATCTTTTCAATGCCATTCTTCCAAGAAATCTACCTTAGGTCTTGATACATTATTTTTTGTTGCCCCAGGGTGAGCTGAATACCTTAGATAATAGGCCTCAAAAGGATTTTGGAATGGAGCCCTCTTATGTTTGGCACGCATAAGAGGCCCTGGTACTGAAGGACTCCATCTAAAGTTAGCGTAAATAAAGGATGTTGCTATTGTGGAATGCTTTCCCTTAATGTCATACAGTCAGGATCTTCATGTTGTTATTTTCTTACTTCAGTACCAGTGGAAGATTTTTGTTGTATTTTGAACAATTACACCTCCATCCTCCACATCGAGTAATTGTATTGACAAACTTGCTAGCCGAGGTAGATCTTTTGTCATTTTAGCCTTATCAACCTCAAAATGGATTTAAGTGTCTAAGGACTTCCAGCTAAGTGCATCAACAACAACATTAGCTTTACCAAGATGGTATAAAATGCCAATATCATAGCCGTTTAGTAATTCTTTCCGCCTCCTTTGTCATAGGTTCAACTCCTTCTGCTGAAATAATTATTTAAGGTTCTGGTGGTCGGTAAAAACATCAACTTGAACTCCATATAGATAATGTCGCCAAATCATTAGAGCAAAAACAACAACTAGCCCAAGATCATGGGTGGAATAGTTATGTTCATGCTTTCGCAACTTTTTGGAAGCATATGCAATAACTCTACCATGCTACATAAGAACACAACCTAGGCCAATTCTCAAGGCATCACAATATATAATGTAGCCTTTTGTTACATTCAGAAGAGCCAAGATATGTGAAGTGGTAAACCTTTTCTTTAGTTCTTGAAGACTCTATTCACATGCTTTAGTCCACTAAAACTTAGTTACTTAATGTAACAATTTCGTTAGTGGTGCAGACATAGAGGAGAATCACTCAACAAACCTTCTATAATATTCTACGAGCCCAAAAAACTTTGGACCTCTATTGGATTCACAAGCCTCAGTCAGGCCATCTCTGCTTTAATTTTCTAGCCATCGACCTTGATACTATCGTTAGTAATAATATGGCCACAAAAAGCTATAGAAGTTACCAAAATTCACATTTAGAGAATTAGCATTAACCTGTTATCTTGGAGAGTATGTAATATGGATCAAAAGTGGTCTGCATGATCAACTTCTGATCGTGAATCTATCAAGATGTCAATAAACACAATCTCAAATTCATCCATGAATGGTTTAAAGACTTGATTTATTAGATCCATAAAACATGCTAGGGTATTTGGAAGCCCAAAAGGCATGACAAGGAACTCAAAATGTCCATACCTCATCCTAAATGCTCTCTTTGGAATATCAGCATCCCTAACTCGCAACTGTGGTACCCATATCTCAAGCCGATCTTTGAAAAGCATTTGGCACCCTGCAACTAGTCTAGTAAGCCATCAATCTATGAAAGAGGATACATATTATTGATAGTGACTTTATTTAGTTGTATGTCATCAATACACATCCGTAAGAAGCTATATTTCTTTCAAACAAAAAGCACTGGAGCACCCATAGAGATATACTTGACCTAATAAAGCCATTATTGGGCAAGTCCGTTAGTTGTTACTTCAATTCTCTTAGCTCTACAAGAGCCATTCTGTAGGTAGTAATGGACATTGGTTGCATGTCAGAAAGAAAATCTATTGCAAAATGATATCACTTTAGGAGGGGAATCCCTGGAAGCTTATCAAGGAATACCATCAGGAATTCATTCATAATTGGGATTGACTAAAAGGTAAGTTGCTAATATATATATATCCTATCTTCCAATAATAGGAACATGCACTTGGACCCTTTCTACACTGCCCACTATGAAGCTTACTGTATAGAGGAGTAGGTTGTCTCATTTGTGGAGAGCGATCCTGTCGACGACTCTTGGGCTGGGGTGAACTCTGCCCCAGCTCTGAAGGAACATAATAATCAAATCGCTGGCCCTATATATGTGGTAGGGAACTACCCACTAATGGAGATGGATATGGGTAAAAAGGAGGCTTAAAATCACCTCGTGGCTCCCTGTAAGATCCCATAGTACAATCCCTCTTAATATTCTCCCCATCTCTACAGGTATCCTGAATCTGACGAGCAAGGTCCTCCATAGTCTGAGCAAAAGCCTGTATATGGGAAGCATCTACACCATCCTGTAATGAGGCTATCCTACGGTCTCTAATCAAATGAACCCTCAAACCATCCACATAACGATTAACTTTGGCACTCATGGTACGCACAATATCTGGTGTATCTACCAATGAATTGAACCTGAGGTTGTACTCCCTTACACTCATATCTCCCTACCTCAAATAGATAAGCCAATTAATATGGGCCTCCCAAACCTCCCGTGGCAAGTAATGGGCTAAAAATATCTTAGAGAAGTCCTCCCACTCTGCTAGAGGAGCATCAGGCCCTCTAGACCTCTCCCATGCCTCGTACCACAGATGGTGGCATCACTTAGTCGAAAAGAAGCCAACTCCATTGCCTCAATGACAAAGGCATGCATCATCCTCAATACTTTATACATATGATCTATAAAATCCTGTGGATCCTCAATGGGACTGGACCCTATAAATACTGGACGGGCCAAGTGAAGAAACTTTTGTACCTTTGAGCATTCTGTTTAATCCCTTATGGTGTCTGCTCTTAGCTCTAGTTTTAACCCATGAATAGAAACCATCCTAGTTAGCAGCTGATTAGCCTCCTTCATCCTTTGTTCCCCAATCGTAGATGGGGCTAGGGGTATTAGATCTCCTTGGGCCCTAACAAGTGTTGGTGAATTTGGTACTGTGGGCACTAGAGAATTTCTATGTACCTCAATGGGGAATAACAAATAATTAGTACCTTCTCTCACATCCATACTTATCCCATGTTGTGCCATCTCCTGAGCATAGACAACCAAGAAAATAAAAACAACATAACATGATTCTGATTTCATATGTTCCTATAACTTTGCTCTGTAGCATGATCTATTAAGTGAAAGAAATGTAACCATCCCTAAATGCCTCATAGCCTTTTGATTATAAGTGTGGTGCATAACACGCCCATAAGCAAGACACCACTAGACATGACATTGTGGACTCCCTGGGATATGACCTGCTCTGGTACCATATTTGTCATGCCCTAAAAGAGGGGAGGCGCGACTGGCACTCAATGTCGTTATTGGCTGAGTAAGACATTGAATTGCTAGTTAACTAACAAAGGGCCAAAAGAAAATTAGGAAGCATAATGCCTAAAAAACTAAGCTTGGACTGTTTAGGTCATAACCAGTTAAACAACAAATTAGGTACATTAATATAGGTAAACCAACCGGGAACTAGCTAGTCGACAAGGTTGCACCAACAGAGGTAGGTAGACACACTATATATACATGCCAATTCTATGACTGGAGACTGAAAGATACAAAAGAACCATACCAAAATAACATGTCCACAATAACCTCTAAGAGAACCACTAATAATGCTGGGATAGGGCCCCGATTATACCCATATATACAACAAAAAGTAAGCATCCTGTGAAGTCTCAGGAAGAGGTGGAGCCTACCAACTCACAGCTGAACTAGCCTCCTAGTAGAGGGGTAAATCACAATCCCTACCTGAACCTGCACGAACAAAATAAAATGCAGCGTCACCATGTAAAGGGACGTCAGTACGATTAAAATGTACTAGTATGTAAGGCGGGAAGCAAAATCATAAATAATTGTAGTAAAAAGGAATTTTTAAAAATACCACTTATAAGCAAAATTCAGATTACCTTCATGTTCAATACTTAGCCTCCTAGTGACCAAATATGCATTATATGGTTGAGTAAGCGCATGTCGTGAATATATATATAGATATATGCAAATGCATGACATACCTAACCAAATGCTAGAAATGGTGGTCCTTTTCGGAAGCGAATTGCATCATATCTGCCAACCTGTGGCCATTTGTACCATATACATACATACATACATACATATATATATATATATAAAATCATTTGGGCAAATAGGCCCCATACCTCCAATTATAGCTCAAAGTACATGCATAATATGCCATGAGTTATATGAATATTTAATGCACCTAGTAGTCCATAGCATATATGTAGCCAATCTTGGTTCATTGGTGCACTTATTCTCATAGCATCATAATCATTATCGTAGAATATATACATGACTCGTGGGATCTTACATGACTTTTGAATAAGTTTGACAACTTAACTCAACATTTTGAATGAGGCCTTAACTCTGAAAATGTTCATAAAAGTGCCTCACATAATGCTTATACTTAGTCGAATATTATTTAGTAAAAGAAAGCACTTAAAAGAATCAAGTGTCTTAGTCATGTAAGTAGGTGCATTATACTAAAAAATACTGGAATTCAACATGTAAATTGTTAAGTGCTTCAATTAGGTTTTTAGTTTGGAAAAAGGATTTACTATGACTCCTACATTTCCTTCATAACCTTCATTTATTTTAATGGAACTACACCAAGAAGAGAAACACCTCGAAAAAATGGATAGGTAGCCAGGAAGCCCGACAAAATTATATAGATATTGAATGTCTAGTTTAAGCGAACGAATGGAATATTAACCTAATACCATCATGAAAATAGCTCTGCTGCAATCCCAATCCATTTCACATAATGTCTTTCTAGCAACAGAATAGTAAGATATTACATTTGACGTTTTGGGAAACTTTCCAGATTTCATGCGAAAAGGAGTGACAGAGCTTAGCCTTAACATACCTCTACAATGATCGCCCAATTGCCCAAAGTTCCTTCATGAAAGTTGTACCTTACGTCCTAAGCTTTGCATACGCGACTTATAACCACCTATAAAAAGTCCATAATTGAGTGATAATTGGCAAATTTTCCATACAAAATTTACATGAGGAAATGCCCATAAAACTTTGTAAAAATGACCATAAAGGAGCCCCCAAATTATTATCTAAATAGACCAGCTGCAAACCAACAATAACCAGTAAGAACAATATTCTTTTACAGACCAAAAATAGCCCCAAACATAGCTAATTGTAGGGTAAAACAATTACAAAGCGTAAGGCATATATTTCTAGGCATGAGGATGAATTTTAATGGTAAAAATGTGAAGAATTCACCTAAATCACTTGGAGACCTTGAGAGAACATTATCTTCAGTTTATATTTAATTTTGGGATGAAATGTGACTGATTTGAGCTTTTTAAATCTCAAATTAGCTGACATCTAGGTGGGTCAACCTGACCCGGCCCATGACCCGAATTCCTGCTCTAGTAGTCCCAGAAAAATGGTCATAACTTTTTTTCTGAGGTCAGTGTGATGCGCATTTTTATGTATTGCAAACTAGACTTGTAGATCTTCGATTTGATAGGTTATAGACCTTCTAACTTCTTATATTTTAGGAGATATGGCCTAATACATTTGACCCAAATTTAAGAAGGATTTCTTAATGAAACTTACGGTAACTTTGACCAACCTTTATCTTTGCAACTTTCTTGATTCCAACACTTAATATATGACCTTTGTTCTATTAAACTAACCATTAAAAATCCATTTTTTAAAAATTATACAGTCTTATTCCCATCCTAAAAGTGAAACATAATTTAAACCTTCCACAAAGGGTGAGGTGCCACTCGGGCCATTTCCTTAACCCGAAACGTGTATTTAGGGGATTCCTTTGTCTTGATTATTGGAAAACTTATTATCCTTAGGTGATACCAAAATGAAATAATCCTTATGTAACTTACCATGCTATTTATATTATAGTAAACAACAACACGGGGTCTCACAATTTCATGGTTTTATACTAGCATTACACACCCTCCAAGTGTTTGAGAAAATGTCCTAATATGGTTCTTGAGGAATTGGAAGTCCAAATCATGAGATATGATATAAATGATGTTATGGTGATGAAATGAGCCTATGTATATGATATAATCCATATAAAGTGTTGCATTAGACCATGCCCAATCCGGGGGGACTAAGAGCCCGGATAACCTAGATGAGGGTTTATGCTCATCAACCTAGTGAAGGGTCTGTACTTCTCCACTGGGGTGATGGGGTGGCATCATTACTAACCTAGGTGGGGTATTTACTCATTAACCTAGTGAAGGGTTTGTGCTTCTCCACTGGGGTGATGGGGTGGCATAATCACCAACCTAGTAAAGGGTTTGTACTTCTCTACCAGGGTGATAGGGTGGCATCATCACCATCCCACCAAGGGGTTTTAAATTTGGAAATCTAGATTGGTCTGAGTTACATAAGCATGTTTTACTTATGTATTGACCATACATGTCATATTGTTATATTATGCCTATTGTCTGTTGTTATGCATTTCGATTATGATGTCTATCTCTTGTTGCATTGCATCCTACATACTTAGTACATTCAAATGTACTAACATATACTCTTGTCTACATGTTATCACCATGTAAGAACTGAAGCCCAAGTTAATCACTCTCCTCTTCCACGTGGCTAGTTTGGTATTACTCAAGTTAGTTTGTGTGTCCTCCACTATGGAGACCATAGTTTATGTTGCTCTTATTATGTATTGAAACATTTTTTTTATTGTCTATTTTGACTATTCGAGTGAGACCGATTGTTTTGTCTTGGCCCCTGCTCTTATCTATGTATTAGAGGTGCTTGTTGGACCTATTATGTTTCTATGATATGCGTTTGACTCTTGTCTCTTGATTATAATAATATGCAACCTTTTCCCATTAGCCCTTTTTCTCCCTATTCTTACTCTTTATGTATTTTATATGCTTCCGCGATCAATGATATGTAATGATAGGTTAAGAGGCTTGTTTGGAGTCTCTTCGGGTTCCCCATTCATCGTGTTATGTCTAGGCCCTAGGTTTGGATCATGACAGCTACGCATGCAATGCCATGTGCGTGTGAGCTAGTTTTGTTGTGTTCATGCATTGTGTATTGATTCAGGACTTGCCTTGTTACTTCAAGTTGGACTGGAGATTGTATGGATTAGGAAGGGATCTTAGGCCCTTATTCTTAGATTTAATCCACTTTTGCCTAAATGACCAACCAAATGAAATAGTTTATCCCTTGATCCAAGTGTTTGAGCCTTATATGGATGCTTTTTCATTCATAATACCTAGCTAGCATGACCTTATGTAGTGAAATTCCTTGATATTAACCCTGGTCTATCCTTGAACATTGTGAACCTTGATTGAGGAAAAAAGCCTAAGTTGAAACCAAAAAGTGGACCTGGTTTGGGGATTTGATATTGTGTACTTCACCTCAGGCTAAAAGCCTAAATTGAGGGTGGCCTCTATTTAGGGTATAATATAAAAAGGAGGTGGTGAGTACGAATAAAAAAAAGGAATAGATAATCATGTATCAGGTAAGAGAAAAAGAGAAAAAGATGCCTTAGAGTGAAAAAGCAAAATGAGTTTGTAAATAAGGCGCAAGCTAAAAAATAAAGAAAAAAATACCTGGAAAAGCTTGAAAATGAAGAATAAGTGAAAGCAAGTTGAGAATGGTTGAGTTGTCTAGGTGAAAGTGTGGGAAAATATGGTTCAAGGTTGGTCTTGTGCAAAATGTCGTTCCAAAGCCCTAACAACCTACGTAACAAGCCTATAAAGTCCTAAAGTGATCCTTATCCAATTAGTCAACAGTTTGAGTTATGAGTATATGGGCAAGCCTATGGTTGAGTATCATGCATGAATCACATTTGTGAGAGTGAGTATGCTTGCAAAGTCCCATAAGTAACTTTTGAAGGCATTTTGAGTTTTAAAAAGGGACATCTTTTTGTGAGGGCATTTGCATTGTATGGTTGGCATTTGAGTTGTTCAGTGAATGTGGATTTTTCAAACCCCTTAACTTGTTATAGTTGGATTGTCAAATATATCAACATGTTGTGTTTTGCTTGCTAGCTACTTGATCATGTCTTGAAAAAGCTATTATAGGCACTTGATCTGAAATTTAGTATATTATATGCCGGTAGGTTGATTGCTTTGTATTGCTTATTATCTATCTAAATTGAGTTGTTGCTAGAGGATAAGCAACAATTCTAAGTTGAGGTTGTTGATGTGTTTCCAAAATACAACACATTTGATTCTTACAACATGGGATTTTGTGCGTCCTTAGTGTGACCTTTTATGGGTTTTATGTGTTTTCATGTTTATTTGTGCAGAAAATATAGGTTGGCTTGACTTTGAGAAAAGTTACAGATTTTGTTGATTTTAAATAACTACGAGTCTCACTACAGTTGTAGCTCAAGCTACGAGTCATCATGGTTGTTCGTAGCAATTAACAGTATAAATTCTGAAAATGTGAAGTTTAGTCATACAATCACAAGATACGAGTCATAGTCTTGACTATGACTCGTAGAAGAGGGCCTCGTAGCAATTAACAGTGTTAATTAAAATTGGACCAAGAAATGTACTCCTAGAGGTGGATCATAGTAGTGAAGTCCAAAATGCCAAGTGCTGACCATAAAAGCTTGATTACGGCTCGTAGGTTATCCTATGAGCCGTAGCTATGAGTCGTAGTAGACACCTACTAGATTTTTTAATTATTTTAAGGACCTTTTTGTAAATAGTATAAGTTAGGATTTTGGGAGAAGTTTTTGAGAGACATTTTTCATTATTCTTAGATTATTGTTCATATCATAGGATTTTAGAGAGAATTTTGAGGGTTTTACTTTGATACTGATATTTGGGTATTTGTATTCACTTTTCGATTAATTTCATCATTGAAGTTTGTAATTCTAATTTCAAAGGCGTTTCATTGTTCTTCAATATGCTTGGGTAAGAAATCTTCCATGTCTTCTTATTATATTGTTGATTTGTGTGCCCAAGCCATGAGTGGCTAAACCCTCAACTAGGGCTTATAGGAACCATGAGTAGCTGGCATAATAACCTAGATTATTTGCACTTCTTGAGTTAGGTATTTGCATGTATTATCCATTTTCCTTCATTTTGCTTGAAATTTAATGATGGCCAACACCAAACCCTACCTAATGTCATGATCCCGATCAAGGTAGTGATGAATAGGAAAAGGAAATGGGTGACAACATTCGATAGATGTATTCTCATCTAATCAACCAAACCTGGCCAAGGAGAGGTTAGTTTGGGACAATAGGCAATGGTTAGTTTGGCACACTATGGTAGCCAGCTAAGTGCCATAGTGAAATTCAACCTTCGCCTTTGCCCAAGGGTTAGAACAACTTAAGTTACTATCCTGCATGCGATGTCCTAACTTAAGATGTGTTATTAGGGGTGTTTTGTCACGCCCCATTTCCCATTAGGGCAGATCGGTACCCGTTGCCAATAAGCTCGAGAGAACCAAACTATATCTATGCGCTTTATAGAAATATTATAAGGGATCTCTACCTTCATTGTGCCTTTAAGAAAGAAAACAGTAATAACAAGCCAAAAGAAAATGCATGTGGCTAGGCTGTTGAGGTCACTGTGTCTAAGGTACGAGACATAATCGTACTTTAATTTACATAGTCTACAAAGCCTCTAGATAAGAGAAAACATTTGACAAGGGTCAAGACAGGCCCCACCTCAACTAACTATACAGTACAAACATATAAGCTCTAGATACATACAAAGCTCCGAAACAACCTAGAGCTTGTAACAATAGCTGGATGTCCTGTACTCTACTAGGGAGATCTACTAGCACCTATACCTGCAGCATGAAATGTAGGTCCTCCGTAAGGGACGTCAATATGAGATAATGACTGAATATGTAAGGCCAGAAATACTGTATATGAAGTAAAAAATCAAATGAAACTATGCACTGGTGTAGGATAAGAGACCACCTTTGATTATACTTTGGGATCATGTACTTTTATGTTCTTTATATTACTTTACCTTTACTATATAATCTGTGCACAACTGTAATTCAAATGACCAACTGATTAGTGGTAAAACTGTATCGGGATTGTCCCTGGCTAAGTTCTTCCTTAATATAGAGGAAGTTGTAAAGGGCTCAAAACAAGCTCCTTAAACCATTTCAACTTAGACAAAAAAAAAACTGCATTCTTGGTTGTTCCTAGCTCTCTCACAAGGTGTGAAAAACAAGCTCTAATAACCTTACAAGGATTCTTAAAGAAGTTCTAAACCTTGAGTTTAAAGGTAAGTAAATCTACTTATGTACCTAGTGTGGTTTGTTTATCAAAACCAAAGAAACAAGTTAATCACACATATGCTGGAAATTCTATACAGCTTGTATGCTAAGGATTCTTGTACATTTTTCTTGTAAATTAAGAGATTTTTCTCTTGTTGGTTGGATTTATTATGAAGTAATACTTATGTATTTAATAATTGTTGGTTTTACAGTAATGTAAAAAGGTTGATTCACCACTTTTACAGTCCACAAATGTTAGTCCCTATATAATATCGCAATTGTGTTCTTAGTATGAACTTGTGGGCTGTTGGATGGAAAGCTATTGCCTCACGTCCTTCATGACTTCTTGGGTGCTATTCTAAGACTATTTTAGTACTTTTTGTATGTGTAAATGTTGCTAGAACAGTTTGGTTAGATTTGGAATAGGTTTGGAGTTGTCGACGTCGAAATGTAGCGAAGGGAGATAATGTTATGCTGTCCATTTGTAGGTTGTGTAGAATTGTTATGCGTTATGCTTTGTGGACTGTCGTAAGACTATTATGGAATTACAACAGGCTATACATGATGTATACATGCGAATGTGTGTTATAAAAACACGATTAGGGGGCAGAAAGGTTGAAAGAACACACTCATGTTTATAAATACCTACTTGTTGTCCGTGTGTTGTTTTGTTATGTGATTGGGCTTCCAAGGTGTATCTTTTGGGTGCTAATGCTAGTTTTATCACCTACTATGTTATAAATAAATATTTGGAGGAAGGGAAGGTTAACTCTAGGTAGTAACGAGGTCATACAACAAGGTATGTAAGGCTACTTGATTTCGTATTACTTGGCATGAAACATAGATCCTT
>JAOTQR010127290.1:0-22757 GCA_025774065.1 Solanum ossicruentum
CCCTTCGCCTCGGCTCACTTATCGGGCATGATGACCTCTACACATTACGATATGTGAGTGCTTGGCCCCTTCGCCTCGGCTCACTTATACTACACGTGAGTGCTTGGCCCCTTCGCCTCGGCTCACCTATCCTATAACGTGAGTGCTTTCGCCTTGGCTCACTTATACTACAGTTTGGACTTGTGTTGGAGATTTTGGGGATTTGAAACTTCTGGTGTTATGAAGTGGTATGGCGCGAGTTGGAGGTCGCCATCGTTCCCGTTCGATATGCATTACTTTGATATTTTAAATAAAGAATTATTTTGATGTTTGCATACAGGTATGACTCATATAGTTTTGTTAGATTTATTACTCTCATTTATGTTTCGTACTTTTCGCTTTACATATTTGGTACATATTTCGTACTGACCCCCTTCCTTCGGGGACTGCATTTCATGCCCACAGGTACCGACGTACAAGCTAGAGAGCCACCTTCTTAGCATCTTTGTCTCAGGAGCAGATTTTTGGTATATACATGTACACTTATTTTCTGTATTTTGCTTTTATGTACATTCGAGGGTATGACAGGGCCCTGTCCCGTCCTATGATTCAGTTCGTATGTATAGAGATCTGTGGATATATGTGGGTGTGGGATATGGCTTGTGGTATGACTATGTATGTATGATACACTTGTCGGGCGGTTCTACCGCAGCGGTGACCTTGTCGGCCCGCGTATATATGTGTATAGATATTTGTGGTATGCTGGGGTTGCTGTCTGTAGTTAGTCAGTAAAACAGAGGAAACTCTGCCGAAATTTCGATAGATGCCTTAACTATTATAGTTGGAAATCTGGTTTAGTGTTTGTCTGGGTGCCTAATCGGCACTAATCACGGTCCCTAGGTTGGGTCATGACCCCACCACTACAAGAAGTCATCTATAAAGGACAAATATAAGTATGCATAATCTCCAAATAAGATTATCATAACAATTAGAAGATAGACAATGTGATAAATAGGCACTTATGGGTATGAAAATCCCCAAAATTATATAATATACATAATAAGAGATAAAATAAAGAAATCACACCTATATTAGCAATACTTAGAGCTTTGGCCCTTGGCCTTCCTTTAGAAGCATAGAACAAATAATGTCTAACCTCAAACTTAACATTGAACTACGACCAACAATAACTTGGGCATCACCTCTGATTAGAGGTTCCACAAGTCTAAGGGACTAACCTAACTAAGATGACTATACAATAGCCCCAAAACATAGGCATCTATAGATAAATGACCAATCAACCAAAAACCATGATATGCCTCAATAGCTATAGGCTTGGGAGTTACACATATTGCAATGTTTGTGTAATCAACTCATGCTTAGGGAACCCTCTAGACTAGTAGACAATCTTCCCATAATCGTAGCAACCTTTGTAGGCTAACGTCTTGTATGATAAGCATGAAAAACTATTCTAGTATAATCACTCAAAAGTTAGAAAGTCAATATAAGAAGAGGAATAGTATAAGAACAAACTTGGTGCACTATTCTGCCTATCTCATGTATGAATTATAGAAAGTTCTATGGGTCATTAAATCAGTTGTTGAATGGATTAAGCCTTGGGAAAAAAATTTGCACTATGGACCATATGAGTGTCTACGTTCCGTACAATGAGTTTGTGGAGGTGGTTCCTAATTTCTGAAAATTTATAAGTCTTAAGAGTTTTTGTACAAGCCAATAAGATGATGCATGGAACTTTTTACAAGTCATAGATGGGTATACCAACAACACTTAGAAAATATTTTGAGTTCAAGGGTGTGTTGTGAAAGGATTTTATGACTTGTGAAAGGATTCTATGAGCCATAGACCATGGTCATTGAAAAAGGTTAAAATTATCAAGAATCAAAACGTCTTCTATGAACCAAAAGGACCGTCTATAGAAAATTGTATGACTCATAGACACGACTCGTGGGTCAAACTTCATTAGTTGTTATCTCTTATTTGATAAGTCCCTTTCATGACATGTCTTGGCCTCTACGACATATAATTCCTAGTCATAGGTCTTCTTCGATTAGATTTGATTAGGAGTATTTCAAACATTCTACATCATTTTAGACTATCATCCTAGAATTATCTAAACCCTCCAAACTCACACCATTCTCTCTCATTCTCTAAAAATCATCTAAGGATACATGATTTTCTCTTATGTCTTCTTCCCAAGAAAGAGCAAGGATTTTAAGGATGTTCAAGGTTACAACCATTAGTCTTCATTAATTTGGGGCTTTGATAGCTTATGGATGTGGGAAATTAATCAATGGATTTCATTCATCCATTGGGTCCCAAAAGATTTCAATTTGTCATGTTCTATTTCTACTCAATTCATGTGGATTTCATGTCAATCCTACATGGTCCCCTTTAATTGATTTAAATTTATGCTATTGTTGAATATTATGCATGAATTAACTTTGATACATGATTTTTGATTGATTTCATAGGGACCCATTCAATATGCTATAATTTTTCAATTATAAAGTATGAATCATGAATGTGATTTTAGATTAGGGATTTATGCATGGTTTGAAAGTATACTAATTATGATTCATTAGATCAGGGATTTATGCATGGTTTGAAAAGTATACTAATTATGATTCAAACATGTTTATATGCAAGTATCCATAAATTTGTGAAAGATTTTCTTACAACATGAAAGAAATTATGATTTACATTCTTACAAAGGTAAATGTGTCCATTAAGAATGTTGTGAAATCATGATATTGAAGGAGCTATTCTTGTGACTATTTTATGATGAGAATTGGCATTGATTATTGCTTTTCCTAATGTTATGATTGAAAAATGATTTATCTACTTTGTTAGGATTTGACTTAGAACTGAGAGGACTTATCATTGTTAGAGAGCTCTCGGAGCAACCTAAGGAAGATTTAGTAGCAACCTCTAGTCCCCACAAACCAAAATCTCAATTCAAGTCTTTGATCCAAAATTGCTCCACAGGAAGTACGTTTCAACAATGAGAACTCATACTATAATTTGCAAGACATATAATTGTAGATAAGTACCACAAAAATGGGACTCAATAAGAATAGGTGGATTGAGATCAAAAATTAAAGCAAGTATAAAAAGCAGAAAAGAAAAGGAGCAATTAAAAAGAAGATGTAATATGCCATAAGTTGGAAAGGCAAAATTAAAGGAAAATACAGAAAAGTGCTTTGGTACATGATCTATGAGTACCATCAACGACTTGTAGGGAACTTTACAAGTTATGGATGGGGTCTCTGGTATGGTACCTAGACGTGGGAAAATTCTTCTAGAAAATTTGGTCAATGTATGAACAGAACCGCGAGTCATAAATAGAACCATGACTCATCAACAATAGTCGTAGATAAGGTCCAAAATTTTTTGAATTTGACAAGTAGCAGTACTTTCTCTATGGATCAATAGGATAGTCCATAAATAAGTTGACGGGTCATAGTTGGGTCTCGTAGATTCGATCTTGGAACTGTGAAATTTTGCAAGTGTTTGAAGCTTTTACGTGGAGGTCCTACAGGCTGTAAAAAATAGAATAAGCTCGTAGAAAAGGGTCATAGTTAAGATTCTGCAAGTGATATTTTGGCCAGGATTCTATGATACCCTTTTCCCCAAGGTATTTGAGTTGATTTATGAGTATCCTTTCATCCATAAGGTTCCTTTTTAAGTGTTTTACCTTTCCTTTAAGTTCCTTAAGTTAACATACATGCTTAGGATGATTTCATGATATTTTTGTTATTAATGATACTTATGATATCCTACAACTATTTTGCTAAGTATATATGCATGTTTGGATTATTGATGATGACTCCATGATGGGTTTCAATATCGATAAAGGTTGGGCATTTTGATGGTCCTTAAAAAGAGAAATTTCCTAATGACTTATATGATATATACTTGTTCCATTTAAAAAGCCTAGCCCATCTAATTTCAAGTAAGCTTTATGATATATGATAATGATTAGGGCATTAAAGTTAAGTTTTAAGTAATGATTTCTCAAAGATATAATTATGATGACAAATTTCCTAAAAGATGTTTTAAGGAAGGTCCCCAAGATGAAATGACAATTCTCACTTGGTATTTCCTAATGTTAAAGCTACTCCTATGATTGCTACTTATGATTCTAAATTGTATTTTAAAGAATTTCATGGGATGACTTAGCATCAAGTGGACTTGAGGTTGGGCTTCATCCCCTTAGTTGAGGCATGACCCATTAAAGTTAAATCTCAAAGTCCCTGACTATGTGTCACCATAGAAGCCCTTGTAGGCTAGGCTAGTGGATCCAAGTGGGCTATTTATGTTATTATGATGCATACAAAGTTGACAGAGTTCCATCCGAAAAATGGTCTCCCCGTGCCAACATAGGGTGTTATGTTGGATTCCATGTAGTAGATCACAAGGTCATAAATGTCGGTTAAGGTCTACTCTCACAAGTTATGGTTCTATGATATTGATATGTTTCCTTTACATGTTATTTCTCATGTATTGACTCTTATTCATATTGAGCCATATTCCTTGCGCATGCTGAAGCTCAGTTTATGTATCTCTTATCTATTACATATTTATGAATGATAACATTACAATTTCATACAAGCATTGCATCTCACATACTTAGGACATTTCAATGTACTAATACATATTTTGTCTGCATGATTTAACCATGTAGGGATAGGAACTCTCCACCGGTTCGTGGCTAGTACTCAACGTTCAAGACTAGCTTTATTATTTATGGTCAGCCCTTAGTTCGGGACTCTATCATTTTTTATTCTATCATGTATCTTAGTGTTATTTTGAGAAAATATATTTTTAGCCCTTTTGAGGCATTTACTTTCTATGTTGCATAATTATGGATTCTATTCCATTTGATGGATACCGACCATTACACCAGTCCCATCCATTTTTTTAGTAGTTGCTATGCCTATTGACAAAATGAATGGTAGTTATTTCGACTACTTTTTAATGTTCTTTCATTTCTTAAATGGCCCATAGACTTTTCCTCTTATTTTTCTGTAAATATTTCTATTAAATGCCTATGAATGCTTAAGATGCTTGAGATGGCTTCAGTGAGGTGCCTTGGGGAATCTCATTCATCGTGTGACAACTAGGCCTCTAGGTCGGATTATTACAAACTTGGTATCATAGCATGAGGTTTTAAAATGTTCCTCGAATGTCCATGCATACCCTATAGCATGGAGTCTCATTTAAGGTTGTGAAGTGCACCATTATCTTAAGTGAGAGGCTATGAGACTGTTTAGGAAATTCTTCACTTCTTTCTTATTCATGTTGTGCCTTAGAGTTGAATAAGGTTTTTCATTAACTAATGATGGCCTTTTACTTATTTCTAGATCATGCTTCCACAAAAATCTCCCCATCATTGAGGCACTATAGAACAACAAGTTCCTCCAATCCAACAGGACAACAGAGTTTCTCATATGTAATTTCAACCCCGTATTCACCCTAGTGGCCCAAGCATTGGCCAATTAAGCCAACAGAGAGATAGTTGTACCTCTCCAAGTGCCTAGTCCGACCACCAGAGTGCATGACTTTTCCATCAGAATTCCATGGGTGTAAGATAGATAAGGACCATATTAACTTCAAAGGGGTGAAGTCTAAGGCATCCAAAGGATCAACCGGTTCTATTCTCTTCATGGTCTCCTAGAGGTTGAAGAAGCTCCGAGCGTGGTCACCTATATTTTAAGAGTTTTTGATTCAGATATATATGCCCATTTAGATACCGGAGAAATTTATCTTTATAACCCCATAATATGTTTTATGCATGTCTTGAAGTCCTCCATGATCCATAAGTGAGTCCATCATAGCCCGAAGAGTCCATAGATGTTTCCCATCTCTATCATTCATAAAGTGATTCTATTATGTGACTTAGTTGAGTTGTCTATGGTAGACTTCGACGTGATTCTTAGGATGGAATGATTGCATGCTTCCTGTGCTTCTTTTGATTATGAAAACTTTAGGGTCAAATTATAATTCCCTAATGAGCCAATTCTTGAATGGGAGGGTAGTAACTCTTTATATAGGGATCGGTTCGTTTCTTTCTAAAGGCTCTCAAAATGATCTCCTAAGGGTGCATCTACCATTTAGTAAGGGTCAAAGATGTCACTTCCAAAGTTCCTTCTCTTTAGTCAGTCCTCATTGTAATTGAGTTCCCTGATGTCTTTCTGAATGAGTTACTAGGTGTGCCTCCTGAAAGAAAAATAGACTTTGGTATAGACCTCTTACTCGAGATACTCAGCCTATCTTAATCCTCTCTTATAAAATGGCTCTTGCAGAGTTGATGGAGCAAAACTTGCGGCGGGTTCAGTCATTCTTAAAGCGGAGTCTTTGTCTACTATTCGCTCGCTGGTAAACCTCTGCAGAATCTTATTTAGGCTGATGACTCTTTTTCCAGGATTAAGAGTTGTTGAGGGATTTTTGAAGAAGGGTTTCATCAAACCTAGCCAGTCTCCATTGAGTCCCCTAGTTTTATTTTTGTGGAAGAAGGATGGGTTGCCTCTCATGTGCATTGAATACCGACAACTCAATAATGTTCCCATCCAGAATAAGTATCCCCTTCTAAGAATAGATGATTTGTCAGATCAATTGCAAGGGCTACTCATTTCTCCAAAGCTAACTTGAGATTCGGTTATCACCAATTGAGGATGAGAGGAAGTGACATCTCTAAGACTGTATTCCGAACTATGTATGGTCACTTTGAGTTTGTGGTGATGACGTTTGGCCTCACTAATACATAAACAATATTTATAGACCACATAAATAGGGTGTTCAAGCCCTAGACATGTTCATCGTGGTGTTTATTAATGAGATCCTTATATACTCCCAAGGTTAGAAAGAACATATGGACTTGAGGGTAGTATTGCAAACCTTGAGAGAGCAAAAGCTTTTTACAAAGTTTGACAAATGCGAGTTTTGGCTAAATGAGATTAGTTTCCTTAGGCATGTGGTATCTAGTGAAAGTATCAAGGTTAATCCTAAGAAGATTGAAGCAGCAAGGAATTGGCCAAGGCCATTTACTCCTACTGACATAAGGAGTTTCTTGGGCCTAGCCGATTACTGTAGAAGGTTTGTACAACATTTCTCCACTATTTCATCCCCACTTACCAAGTTGACTCAAGAGAAAGATAAGTTTGTGTGGACAGATGAATGTGAGAGAAGTTTCCAAACTCTAAAGGATTGATTGGCCTCATCCCCAATATTGACATAGCCAGAAGGGAATGATGGGTTTGTAGTGTATTGTGATGCATCAAGAGGTGGGTTTGGTTGTGTGTTAATGCAAAATGGTAAAAGTGACTTTTATGCTTCAAGGCAGTTGAAAGTGCATGAGAAGAATTACCCATTTCATGATCTTGAGCTAGTAGCAGTGGTGGTTGCCTTGAGGATTTGGAGACATTACTTGTATGGAGTTTATATGGATGTTTTCACTGACCACAAGAACCTCTAACATGTGTTCACCCAAAATGATCTCAATCTAAGGCAATGGAGGTGGTTAGAGCTACCCAAAGATATTGATATGAGTGTGAAGTATCACCCTCGAAAGGCCAATGTGGTAGGTGATGCCCTTAGTAGAGTATTCATAGGTAGTAGCTTGATCACTTGTCTTATTTACCCTTGTCTCATATTTAAGATGATTGAAAAATGGAGTTAGCCAAAGATGTTCATAGGTTGGCTAGAATGGGAGTGAAATTGAGTAAGTTCGAAAGTGGTGGTGTTATGGTTCTTCATGGGTCCGCATCTTCTTTGGTTAATGAAGTTAAGTCTAAGAAATACCTTGATCCTCCCTTGGTTAAGCTAAAATCCTTAGTGAAAGATGGAAAGATAGAAGTTTTCTCACAAGGGGGAGGTTTACTATGAAATCAAGGGAGGTTGTGTGTGCCCAATGATGGTGAGTTGAAAAAATTGATCATGTAAGAAGCCCATAACTCTTCATACTCCCTTCATCTCGGCACTACTAAGATGTATAAAGACTCAAGAATTATTGGTGAAATGAAATGAAAAAGGACATTGATCAATTTATGTCCAAATGTGCTAATTGCCAACACATCAAAGTTGAACACCAAATGCTGGGTGGCCTCACACAAGATATTGAAATTCCTACTTGAAAGTAGAAAGAGATTAACATGGACTTCGTGGTTGGTTTTCCAAAGACAAAAAGACATTTCAACTATATCTAGGTGATAGTGGACTGCATGGCAAAGTCAGCTCATTTTATGTCGATCAAGACTAGATTCAATGTGAAGGACTATATTCACTTGCATATCTGAGAGTTGGTGAAGGTTCATGGGATTCCATTATCCATCATATTGGATTGTGGAGTTAATTTCACTTCTCTCTTTGGAAGTCCCTTCAAAAGGGACTTGGAACTAGGGTGAAGTTGAGTACCAATTTATATCCCCAAACCAACGGGTAACCTGAACGGATTATTCAGATCTTGGAAGACATGTTAAGAGTTTGGGTTTTGGAGTTTAAGGGGAGGTGGGATAAATATTTGTCACTTATCAAGTTTGCCTACAATGATAGTTTTCATGCAAGTATCAGGATAGAACCATTTGAGGCGTTGTATGGTAGATAGTGTAGAGCGCCCATCGGGTAGCCTGAAGTCGGTGAGGTGGCATTAATAGGACTAGACTTGGTGATGAATGCTATGGAAAAAATTAAAATCAAAAGAGAAAAATTGCAAACAGCCCAAAGCCGACAAAAGTCCCACTCTAATGTGAGAAGAAGGGAACTTGAGTCCCAAGTTGGTGATTGGGTCTACTTGAAGTTGTCTCCGGTGAAAGGTGTGCTTCGATTCGATAACAAAGAAAAGTTGAGCCCTAGGTATGCAGGTCCCTATAAGGTTGTGAGAAGAGTGGGAAAGGTGGTCTATGAGTTGGATCTACCCAATGAGTTGCATTTGATTCATTCGATCTTCCCTGTGTCTATGTTAAGGAAATTCATAGGTGACCCAAGTTCCATAGTTCCTCTGTATTATGTGAACATAGACGAGGATTTGAGTTATGAAGAGGTATCAGTTGAATTTCTAGACTGGCAAGTGAAAAAGCCAAGGAACAAGGAAGTTGCATCCATCACAGTGCTTTGGAGAAACCAAAAAGTTGAGGGTGCTACATGGGAAGCAGAAACGGATATGATGAAGCATTATCTATATCTATTTCACTCTGCTCAAACCTAAGCTATTATGAAATTCTTCCTAAAACCTCCAATTCCATACATTTTAGTTTTTCATGATATATGTATTTATTTTGATGTTTATGGACTATTTTTTTTTGGCAAATAAAAGGTGAAATCTTTCCATACCAACAATATAACTGTTACATTTTAGGTAGTGTTTCTGCCCTAGTTACCAACAAACTGGTACCAGCACAGTGGATATCATCATTTATTAATTACATATTCTTTGTATTAATCCTTTACATCTATTTTAGCGATTTTTCTCTTCCATTCTTGCGACTCTATCCTTGATCATATGTTTCACCTATTGGACTGCCATCTTCTCATCAATCGTTTCTTTCTTGAAAATCTTCTTATTTCATGCTATCCATGTGTTGTACATCACGGCTTCGTATGCAACAACAACCAGCTCCGTCTTAACTCTTACCAATGGTTCTTCTTTATCGTCTGTAGCATCACTCTCACTCTTTTATTCGGTAGCTTCATTCCTAGCCATTATTATATCTCCCTCCATACCCCTATAATCTATACACAATTGATAAAAAGATGATCTGCACTTTCTAGTATTGTTTTATTATATAGGAGGCATTCAGTATTGTCAAGTTCTATTCTCGTATCCCTCAATCTGTCTTTTGTGAGTAATCTCTTCCTAACAGCTAGCCAATTAATAAAGCAATGCCTTGGAATTCCATACCTATTCCACAATAAGTCAGCAGACTCCCATTTTGGTTCTCTTCCCATTAGTCTTTCATAGCCCAATGTAATCAAATATCTTCCATTCCCTGAAAGGCAATACTTCCCATCTATATACC
Organism: Solanum ossicruentum; assembly: GCA_025774065.1. Taxonomy (NCBI): domain Eukaryota; kingdom Viridiplantae; phylum Streptophyta; class Magnoliopsida; order Solanales; family Solanaceae; genus Solanum; species Solanum ossicruentum. Next base: position 10,014 of record JAOTQR010127290.1, read on the forward strand.
AATCATTCATCTTTAGCTTTATTTTAGGTAATGTTTTCCAATACCAACTACAATCTCCAGAAGGAGTGCTTGTCAAAAGTCTTTTTCCTGTTGTATGTATAGTTCATTTACCTACTTAACCCATAGAATCTCCTTTTTTCCATTATCATCTAGATGTGCTTTCCAACTGATGCCATATTCCAGGATTTGCAATTTTTATATTCAGTCCTCCTTATTTCTTTGTTTTACATATGCTCTCCTATGATACAAATGTTGTTTTCTTCCTATCTTCTGAACGTCCCCATAAGTATTCCCTTCATTTCCTGTCAATTTCTTTAACCATACTTTGTGGTAATATGAATACATCCCCCCAAAAACTGTGCATAGAGAATAGAATTAAGTTAATCACTTGCAATCTGCCTGCGTAGGAGAGGTGTTTGTTTGCTATTGATCTGATCTTTTCTGTTATCTTGTGGCATAGTTGATTACACTCCATTTTAGTCCACTTCTTTGGTGATAACAGAAGCCCAAGATATCTGATCGAAAATTCACCCTCTTTGTATCCTATTATTGCTAACAATCTTGCCTTAATATCATCTGTTACCCTAGCTATAATAATGCTAGACTTTTTCGTCTTTGCTATCAGACCTGCTGCCCTTGAGAAGAGATCTAAAGATTCCTTGATTCTTTAACTAATTTCTCCTGCCCTTTGCTGAAAATCATCAGGTCATCCGCAAATATAAGATGAGTCAGTCTTTGCTTTTTACACATTGGATGAAATCTAAAGTATGCGAGTTGCCCCATATTTGTTAGGTTTCTTGAGAGGTATTCCATCATTAATACAAATATGAGTGGTGAAATAGGATCTCTCTACCTTAGCCCCCTTTTCCAGCAAAGTATCCATTGTTACTCCCATTTATTCTGATAGAAAACCCATACCCCTTCAACATATCCTCCAAAAGTTCCCATCTTACCATATCATATACTTTCCTTAGGTCAATTTTCATCAAGCATCAGGGGGTGTCTTTTCTCTTACAATGCCTCAAAATATCATGACAGATCAAAACATTGTGCATTAGTGACCTTCCTTCCACAAAAGTAGCTTGTATGTGGTTGGTCAAAGAAGGCAACACCCTCTTTAACGTTTTACATAATATTTTAGAGATCACTTTGTATAGCACGTTGCAACATGAGATAGACCTATATTGACTTGCAGACACATGATTCTTCACTTTAGGAATTAAAGCAATTACAATTGCATTTATTTGCCCAGTAGTTTCCCATTCAGCATGAAATCCAACAATGCACTTGTTACATCTTCCACAACTATATCCTAAGCATCTCTATAGAAACCACTATTGTACCCATTAGGGTCTACACTCTTTGTAGTTTTTATGCTGAACGTTGCTTCTTTCACTTCCTTTTTTGTAACACGTTCAAGCAATAACATTTGCTGTTGAACTGTCAATGTGTGTCCACCTCTCAAAATTGTTTTTTCAGCCTTTTATCTTCCTCCATCCCCTTTTCCCCCAGAAGGTTAGAAAAATACCTGACAAATATCTCTGCAATTTGTTCTGGTTGTGTTTGCATATCCATGTTGTCATCCTGTAGTTGAGTAATTACTTGCTTAAGCCTCTTCTATTTTAAAAATGAATGGAAGTACTGTGTATTATTGTCTCCCAGTTTGAGCCATGTTTCTTTACTCTTTTGTATCAACAACATTTCTGCTAAGTCACTCACCCTCTTGAACTCTTTGCCTGCTTCTAACTCCTTTTGTTGTATACATTTATTTAGTGGGTCTCTTTGTAGTCCATCCTGGGCCTTTTGTAGCAGCTCCCTTTGCTTGTTTACTTACACTAGATTCCCTTAAATTGTTGTGTGTGCAACTTCCTCAATTCTCTCTTCATCAACTTCAATTTATGGACACTTGATACATCTTGTAGCCTTTGATTTGTCTTTGCCAGCAGTTTCTATCTATACTCCTAAATTGATCATTAGAGCTCCACATATTACAATACTTGACTTCATGTCTTTGTCTTTGTACTATTTCGACCTCTTGTACATGTAAAAGACAATGATCACTAACCCCTTCATTTAGAAAAGTTGTTCTACAATCAGGCATCTGGTCCACCTATTCTCCATTAACAAACGACTAGTCAACTTTTGAGAATACTCTGCTTGTGCTCCCTTTGTCATTCCAGCTATAGTTCTTACAATTTCTTACCATTTTCTCTAGCATACACATTTTCAGGCATTCTTGAAATTCATATACCTCTACTAGTGTGACTATTGTGCCCCCAATTCTTTTTGTGCTATTTAGTACATTATTAAAATCACCAAGAGTGATCCATGGTTCAGCCATTCCAGTACTCCATTTGTAACACCCTACATCCTACGTGTACTAGTCCTATGCATATGAAACATGATATGACTTGGTCAAATTAGTACCCATTTTTAAAAGTGTTTGAATCTCAAATTATAGGGCAATATATACATCTAACATTTCAGAGGGTCGAGCGTATATAAGTTTAAGTCAAATTGAGGAGATCACGGCCTTAAATGAAGTGAGGTGCTTGTAAGACTTACGAAGACAGTAGGTGAGTCACCTACTTGCTTAGTAAATTTGGTAGCTAGATGGACATGGGGCCCCATGCTGAATCTGTCCAAGTCCGATGATGAATAACATCAGTATTTATGGTGTAACTTTAGCCTGTGTTTTCGCATCATAAATGAACAATATTTACAACCCAAGATAAATAATAAAGGGGTTCAAGTACATCACAACTCACTTGATGATTTGGGCTAAGTAAGGAGAAAGGGGAAAAATGGGCAGCCAAGGCCCATCAATTTGCAACCTATTAAGGCCCTAGTGAAAGGGGCAAGAACCTGCATCACCAACTTAATAAAATAAGGCTTAAAATGCATCAGTAAGTTGGCCAAAAGGCCCCTTTAAAAAGGATTAAAGACACTCTTTTAAGTCATTTCAACTTGGACAAAAAAATCTATTTTTCTAGGTTCGTTTTGGCTCTCTTTCAACTTATACAGAGCAGGCTTCACAACCTCACAAGGATTTTCAAATAATCCCTAAACCTTGAAATTAAAGGTAGGTAAAAATACTTGTGTGTTTAGTATGGTTTCTTCATGAAAAACAAGAGACTAGGCTGGTTACACTTGTGTTGAAAGTTTTAGACAACACTTGTTCCAAAGATGGTTGTACTCTTTTCTTATTTATTTAGAAACTTTTCTCCTCTTGGTTGGCTGGATTATGAAATAAATTTATGTTTTTAACATAGTTTAGTTTTGTAATGATGTATCAAGGTCGCTGTACCATTTTGTTATACATAAACAATCGAGTTTTAGTGCGTTATCCTAAATGGATTTTTAGTAAAATTGTGGGCTGATTGATTGAGGACTATGGTCTCACGTCCTCCACCTATTTTGAGAATGATTTTTTTACTATTTTAGGACTTTGTTATATGTAAATACGGTGGGAATAGTTTTGTTGAAGTTGATACAGGTTTGGAATTGTTGACGTCGAAATGTAGCGAAGGGATGTAATGTGATCCTGCCTACTTGTATGTTGTGTATAATTGTTATGTGTTGTGTTTTGTGGGCTATTGTGAGGCTTATATGGCACTAAATCAAGTTGAACATGATATATATATATATATATATATATATATGACAATGTGTATCAGAAAATACAATTAGAGGCAGAAAGGTTGAAAGAATACGCTAGGGTTGATAATTACACGCTTGCTGCTTGTGCATTATTTTTTTTAATGAAATTGGGCTGCCAAGAGATATGTTTATTAGCTACTAATACTAGTTTTATCACCATCTCTGTTGTAGATAAGTGTTTAGGGGAAAAGGAGGTTACTTTGAGGTAATAACGAGGTCGTACAAAGAGGTATGTAAGCCTACTTGATTTCGTATTACTTGGCATGAAATCTAGATTCTTTGTTGGCACATAAAGGTACTTACCAACTCTGACATACCTTATGACTACGTCTCCAATCTATCACATGTTCTTATGCTCCCATACATAGTCATTGCATATCTGCATACATATTCGAGTACCAAGATACATGAGTTCTTTTTGCTAAACAAAGTTAATGAGTTGTTTCATCTCCTATGCATTTTATTAATTGTGTAACCTACTCCTTTCATTATGGTATTGTCTTGTATGATCATTTATAAGTCAAAGGTCCTACAGATCCAATATTATGACCACTAAAAGAATCATCTTAAAAGTAAACAAAAGATAAAGTAAGTTGCTTATTGATGGGTGGTATCACAGGGGTGGAAGAATCACCTAGCATGGGTCGATCCCCTATTACGGCGGGGGCAGGGGGGAATCCTAGGAGTGATAGGAAAGCCAAGCATGGGTCGATCCAGATATTGATTTACCACTGATCAGCTGGTCATTTGTATTATATTTTGTGTACAGATTATATAGTAAATAAAGGTAAAGTAATAAATAGGACATAAAGTACATGATTCCACAATATGACTAAAGGTGGTGTCTTATCCTTACACAAGTGCATGATTTCATTTGAGTTCTTATTTCTTGTATACTACTTCTTGCCTTACATATTCAGTATATTATCTAGTATTGATGTCCCTTACGGGGGATCTGCATTTTATGCTGCAGGTATAGGCACTAGTAGATCTCCCCAGTAGGAGTATAAGATATCCAGCTGTTGTTACTGAGCTCCAGGTTGCTTTAGGGCCTTGTGTGTCTAGAGCTTATACTTTTGTATTGTACAATTATTCATGAGGCAAGGCCTATCCCAACCCTTATCAGATGTTGTTCCTCACCTAGAGGCTTTGTAGGCAATGTAAAGTGTGGTCATGTCTCGTACTTTAGACATTGTGGCTCGAACGGCCTAGTCATATGCATTTCCTTTTGGCTTGTTATAATTATTTACTTTCTTGTATGCTTGTTGAATATGGAAATCCCTTATAACGTTCATAGAAAGTGCATGGTTAAATGTTAGTTCTCCCCGAGGCTTATTGGCAATGGGTGCCAGTCCGCCTTAATAGAACTTTGGGGCATGACAAAAGTGGTATTAGAACAGGTCATCCCAGGGATCTACAAAGCCATGTCTATATAGAGTCTGGTTTATGGATGTGTTGTGCACTACATTTATAAGCAGGAGGCTGCGTGGTATTTAGGAGTTGTCACTTTCTTTTCATTCTTTAGATCGTGCCATAGAACCATGTATAATAGGTGGATTGTGCTTAACCTCTAAATTGTTTTTTACAGCAAGTATGCCTGGAATCAGGAAAAATAAAGGCAAAGGTAAAGAGGTAGAACTGGTGCCCAGTCGGGTGAGACAACAAAATGAGGCTCAAGATAAGTCTCTATCATAGACATCTTCAACTCCACCAACTCTTGATGAACCAAGAAGTAGTGAAATTCCCCAGAACCAACTATCGATACCACCGTGCAAGATCTGAGAAATGCAGTCCCACTGTTGACTCGTATATTTGATAGCCAAGGTCAAAGAGAAGGTGTAGGTGGTGCGAGTAGGGCAACTAGCACGAGGATACATGACTTCCTTAATTTGGACCTTCCATCCTTTATCGGGTTAGATCCTAATAAAGATCCTCAAGACTTTATCAGTCAGATCCAACGTACTTTGGATGTTATGTATGTGTGAGTGGTACAGAAGCTATTGAGCTAGTGACATATAGATTGAAGGGTCTCGCTATACTATGTTATGAAGTTTGGAAGCAATCCAAGGATATAGATGCACCTTCAACTACCTGGAAAGTATTCAAAGAGGCATTTCTTGACCATTACTTTCTGTTAGAGGCCTGGGAGGCCCATGCAGATCAGTTCTTGAATCTCCACCAAGGGAATATGAGCGTGAGGGCATATAGCCTTCAATTTAACTCCCTGGCCACGTATGCTCCTAATGTAGTTGCTACTATGGCAGATAGAGTTCAACAATATATGGATAGATTGGATTTGTATATGGTTAGAGATTACCATTGCTTTCCTGAATAAAGACATAGATATAACGAGGATGCAAGTTTTTACACAAAAACTAGAGGTCAGAGGCAAAGAAGAAGGACACAAGAATTAGAAAAGGGGCATTCTAAGATGTCCAAATCTACGGGGTAGTTTACACTGTACTAAGGTGATCTTAGGTCTCGGTTTTCGAATAGACTGCCTAGGCCATCATCCTCCTACTCTGCAGCTAGTTCTCCACCACAACTCTGAGGATCTAGAAGTAATTAGTTTGGTCAAAGGAGTGAGGGACAAGGGGCACAGACAATAGGAAATTCGACAAGCGAGCAAATTACTCCTAGGAAGCCTTGCAAACAATGTGGGTGAATCACTTAGGTACATGTCCAATTTGCCAGCAAGTCAAAGTAGAGCACCAAAAGCCGGGAGCTTATATGCAATGTGTAGAGCTTCCAACACGAAAATGGGATATGATTAATATGAATTTTTTTATTGGGTTGCCTCGCTCATAGCAAAAGTTTGACTCCATATGAGTAATAGTTGATCGACTCACAAAGTCAGCACACTTCTTTCCAGTTAAAAGTGGTTATACGGCTGAAGACTATGCAAAGTTATACCTCAAAGAGATAGTCAGGCTACATGGGGTACCAATCTCCATTATATCTGATTGGGGAGCTTAATTCACCACAAAGTTTTGGAAGTCCTTCCAAAGGAGTTTAGGGACATAGGTGCATTTGAGTACGTCTTTCCAGCCTCAAACAAAAGTTCAAGAGGAACACACTATTCAAACACTTAAAGATAAGTTGCGGGCTTGTGCATTGGACTTCAAGGGTAGTTGGGTAGACCATTTTTCACTCATTGAATTTTCCTATAATAATAGCTACCGTTCAAGCATTAAGATGACACCTTATGAAACTTCGTGTAACGACCCTTTAAAGTGCCCGAAAATGTGCCTCAGAAGTGCCTAGAATAGTAATTTCCATGTATCTCAAAATCTGTATGTGATATCAAAAACCCAACTTCATATTCTTGTTTAGGGGGTCAAGTTGAATGAAAAATGGGTCTTACCCCTTAAGAGCAATCAATTAGCAATTTCAATTTTCCAAAAATGCAATTCCTAGTGAGGTTTGCGCACCCCTGGCACGATGCAGCTGGGGCACGCAGATGAAGAAAATTTGATTCCACACAGGTCCGAAATGCAAATCTGTGTGTTTTCTACCTAGTTAATTTTTATACAGTCCAAGAATTTTAGGTCTTGGGCCTAGTGTTCCCAAACGTGAAATTACCTATACTTAGCCATTTTTCACCATCATATCATTCTAAACATTTCTCAATACTCATTCAAAGACTTAGCCAATATTTTGTCTCCTAAATTCAAATCTCAAAACCCTCTCCGGATCTAAGGATTTCCTCTCAAGCTTCAAGTCTCCATCTCCAATCTTCATCAAGTTCATCTCCAAAGCTAAGGTATGTGGACTTCTTTCATGGGTTCCTTTCACCCATGGTACCCAAGATTCCTTCCTCCCTAAATTGCATGATTTAAAGTTAATTTACAAGTGCGTCTTAATTATTATAAAAATCACTACTCACTATGTTGGGGTTTATGAATTTGGTGACTGTTTTACTATGTTTTGGGCTATGACTCTAAGGTCTAATATAAGCTTTGATGGAGGTTTTTGAGGTATATTGCTTGAGGATGTTACCAAGTATGTATTAACGATTTTATATTGAATTTTCTAGCATAATAACACTCTTGAATTGCATGGGTTTACACAGGCATTACATACCCTCTAAGTGTTTGAGAAAATGTCCAGTTATGGTTTCTTGAGGAATTGAAGGTCCAATGCATGTCTTATGAATTGAATGACTTTATGATGATGAAATGATTATGAAAAGGAATGTATGTATATGATGATGAAAGAAGTGAATATATATTTATGATATTATCTCTATAGTGTTGGGGATGACCAAGCCTAACTCGGGTGGTTGTAGGCCCGGGTAACCTTATTGAGGTTGGTACAGGGATCGCCTCATTCGGGGGGTGATAGGCCCGGGTAGGCTTGTTTGTACCTGTCAACCTTGTTGGGGGTTTGCACCCACCTACCTTGTTGGGGGGTTTGTACTCCATCAACCTTGTTCGGGAGTTTTTAGTCCATTAACCTCATGAAGTGGTTTGTACCTCATGCGCCTATTCAAGGAGGTGGTAGGCCTTGGATTGCACTAAGAATGGTCACTCCTTATACTTACTTTATGATCCATATAAGTATCATTTACTACGAGCATCTTCCATGCATGCCATACTGCTATATATACTCGTTGCCTATGCTTATGCATTTTGATTATGTTGCTATCACTTGTTACATTGTATCGTACATACTTAGTACATTCAAGCATACTAATGCATACTCTATGCCTACATGATGTCACCATGTAGGAACCGGTGTACCATTTTATCATCCTCCTCGTCCATGTGGCTTGTACGATTGTGTCTCATGCTAGTTAGTGAGTCTTCCATTCTCGAGACATTACTTATGATCTTTTGCTATGTACTAAGACTATTTTCCTTTTTTTTTTTATGTATATACAATGAGGGTGAGCACAGTTGTTTGTCGTGTCCCTTGCTCTTATCTATGTAGTAGAGGTATTGTTGGATATGTTATATATCTATGCTATGAGCCTTAACACTCTCATTTCTTGATGTTATAATATGGAAGTTTATCCTTATCCCTAATCCCCTTGCTTATGCTTATCTCTTATTGTCATTTTAATTGCTTCCACGACTAAGGATGTATAATAATACGTTGTGAGGCTTGTTGGGGGTTCCTTCAAGTTCCCCATTTGCTAGTCACGTTAGGCCCTAGGCTTGGGTTGTGACAAAGATGGTATCAGAGCACTAGGTTATTAGATCCTTCAAGTCCAACACCCTATGTTTATTAGAGTCTTATATATGGTTGTGTGATGCACCATAACTATGAGTAGGAGGCTATGAGACATTTTAGGAAATTTTTCCCTTCTTCATGTTCTAAGTTGTTCTATAAAGTTGAAGTAAGTTTTTTCCCCCTAACGATTGTCCTTTACTATGCTAGAGCATGTATAACACTAGAGGAAGATGATCCAGCACACCCGAGGAGCAACCGACTAATGGAAAGCTTAGGGATATTCTCACCTAGCTTGCACAAATTGTGGGTAATCAAGCTAATCAAGGGGCCCAAGCTCCTCATGCTCCTACATCGGCTTCTCAAGTGAGAGACTTCATGAGAATGAATCCCCCAGAATTCCATGGATCAAAGTTGAATGAGGACTCCAAGAGTTCATTGATGAGGTCTACAAGATTTTGTGTATCATGGGTGTGAGGTCAAAGGATAAGGCGGAGTTGGCGGCCTACCAACTCAAAGGGGTAGCACAAATATGGTACAACCAATGGAAGGAGGAAAATGGAGTCAACTATGTGGTGCTTTGGGAGGAGCTCAAGGGAGCCTTCTTTAATCGGTTCTTCCCGCTTGAACTTAGGGAAGCTAAATTGATGGAATTTATGAATTTGAGATAAGGGTCTATGGGTGTGAGGGAGTATGCCCTCAAGTTCTCCCAACTTTCAAAGTTTTCTCATTTGGTGGCCAACTCAAGATCTAGGATGAACAAATTTGTGATGGGTGTTACCAACTTGGTTAGTAAAGAGTGCCGGTCCGCCATGTTGATTAGTGATATGGACTTGTCACATTTTATGATCTATGCCGAACATATGGAAGAGAAGAAATTGAGAAAGAGAAGGGGTCATGAGGCAAAGAGGGACTATTTTTTAGGGTAAGTTCCAAAAGAGTTTCCGATTCCATCAAGGCCAAGGGTCTTCTCATGAATTTCAAAAGAGGGTTGCAAATGATTTTCTGAGGGCCCAAGGTGGTAGGGGTGTGGCTCCTATTGATGTGTGTCCCAAGTATGGTAGGGGTCAAAGTGGCCTATGTTTGAGGGATACTAGTGCTTGCTATAGTTGTGAGGAAATAGGGGATAGGGCAATTGATTGCCCTCGAAATCACAACAAGGGTAAAGAGGCTCGTCCTTAAGGTGCTAATGCGGATCCTTTGGGGAGAAATGGCCGACAAGATGGTTCCCCAAGGCACAACAAGTCTTATGCTTTTCATGGGAGGCAAGGTGTTGATGAGGTCCTCGATGTTTTTACCGGTATGTTAAAAATCTTTGATTTTGATATGTATGCATTATTGATCCGGGTGACACTCTTTCTTTTGTTACCCTTTTGTTGCCAAAAGTTCCATGTTGAGCCCGAATTATTGCATGAGTCATATGAGGTATCTACTTCTATTGGTGCATCCATTATTTCTAGAAAAGTCTATAGAAGTTATCCTATTTGCATCTTGCATAAAATGTTGCCTTGTGATCTTGTTGATTTGGACATGGTTGATTTTGATGTCATTCTTGGGATGGATTGGTTGCATGCATACTATGCTTCTATTGATTGTAGAACCCGTAGGGTCAAATTCCAATTCCCAAATGAACCTGTCCTTGAGTAGGAGAGTCATGATGTGGTGGTCAAAGGTAAGTTTATTCTTGTATTAAAGCCCGTTAGTTGATCTCTAAAGGGTGTCTTTACCATCTTATATGGGTTAGGGATGTGAAGTCCAAGGTCTGTCCTATAGAGTTAGTTTTGGTTGTAAATAAGTTCTTGATGTATTTCCAAATGACATTCCCGGTGTTCCTCCCGAAAGGGAAATAGATTTTGGTATAGATTTCTTTCCCGATACATAAGCCATTTCTATTTCCCCATACTGTATGGCCCCTGTGGAGTTGAAGGAGTTGAAGGAACAATTGAGGGACTTGTTGGAGAAGGGGTTTGTTAGGCCTAGCCAATCACCTTGAGGTGCCCTGATGTTGTTTGTGAAAAAGAAGAATGGGTCCCTTAGGATGTGTATTGACTACCGGCAACTCAATATGGTCACCATCAAGAATAAGTATTCTCTTCCAAGAATTGATGATTTGTTTGACCGATTGCAAGGGGCTAGCCATTTCTCTAAGATTGATCTTAGGTTCAAGTATCATCAAGTAAAGGTGAGAGAGTGTGATATTCCCAAGACGGCCTTCCGGACTAGATATGGGCATTATAAGTTTGTTGTGATGTCTTTTGGGTTGACCAATGCACCGACCATCTTCATGGACCTTATGAATAGGGTCTTCAAACCCTACCCTGATTCATTTGTTGTGGTATTCGTTGATGATATTTTGATCTATTCTCATGGTGAAGAGGAGCATAGGGCTCATTTGAGGGTTGTGTTGCAAAGATTGAAGGAGGAGAAATTATATGCTAAAAAAGAAAAATGTGAATTTTTGTTGAAGGTTGCCTTCCTAAGGCATTTGGTGTCGGGGGATGGTATCAAGGTGGATCCTAAGAAGACCAATGTGATTAGTAACTAGGCTAGACCATTGACCCCGTCGGACATTAGGATTTTCTTGGGCTTAGTGGGGTATTAGCGGAGATTCGTGAATGGGTTCTTTTCTATTTCTTTCCATATGACTAAGTGGAGTCAAAAGAAGGCCAACTTTGTGTGGACCGATGAGAGTGACAAAAGCTTCCAAACCTTGAAACCTAAGCTTGTGCCCGCTCTTATATTTTCACTACCGGATGGGCTAGAGGGATTTGTTTTGTATTGTGATGCTTCTAGAGTTAGGTTGGGTTGTGTTCTAATGCAAAATGGTAAGGTCATAACCTATGCTTCTAGGCAACTCAAGGTGCATGAAAAGGACTACCCTACCCATGATCTTGAACTAGCCTCCATGGTATTTGCGTTAAAGATTTGGCGTCATTACTTGTATGAGTGCATATTAATGTGTTCACCGATCATAAAAGCCTCCAATATGTCTTCACTCAAAAAGATCTTAACTTGAGGCAAAGGAGATGGTTAAAACTTCTTAAGGACTATGATATGAGTGTGTATTATTATTCGGGTAAGGCTAATGTGGTAGCAGATGCTTTGAGTAGGGTGTCTATGGGTAGCCTAGCTCATGTTGATGGTGGTTATAAGTAGATGGCTTGGGAAGTGCACCAATTGGCTAGATTGAGGTTAGGTTGGAGGACATTGGTGATGGTGATGTGGTTGTTGTGGATGGTTCTAAGTCCTCCTTTGTTGATGGAGTGATAGAAAAACAAGATCTTGACCCCTCCTTATTAGAATTGAAGGCCTTGGTGAAAGAGGGAAAAGTGGAGGTTTTCTCCCAAGGGGGAGATGGTGCTCTTAGATACCAAGGTAGGTTGTGTGTACCTTGTATTAATGAATTGATAGAAAAGATCCTTGATGAGGCCCATAATTCTTCTTACTCTATCCACCCTGGTTCTACCAAAATGTATAGAGATTTAAGGAGGTGTATTGGTGGGGAGGCATGAAGAGGGATATTGCCAAATTAATTTCCGGTTGTCATAGTTGTTAACAAGTCAAAGCTGAACATCGAAGGTCGGGCGGCCTAACCCAAGACATAGAGATTCCTACTTGGATGTGGGAGGTGATTAATATGGACTTTGTGGTCGGGTTGCCCAAGACTTGAAAAGATTTTGATTCCATTTGGGTTGTGGTTGATAAGACGACGAAATTATCTTATTTTCTACCGGTTAAGACCACATATGGGGCTGAAGAGTATGCAAGGTTGTACATCCATGACATGGTAAGGTTTCATGGGGCTTCTTTATCCATTATATCAGATCATGGAGCTTAATTTACTTCACATTTTTGGAGATCTTTCCAAAGGGGTCTTGGTACTAGAGTTAAGCTTTCTACGGCCTTCCACCC
>JAOTQR010127310.1:0-22750 GCA_025774065.1 Solanum ossicruentum
AGGCTCTTGGGTTCATGTTATGTTATTTTTAGTATTTATTTTTAGTTCTAGCTACTTGGGGTCTGTCTCAGTAGTCCTTTCAAACATTTGTAGTAGAGACTCCATAGACTATGTGTTAGTATTTCAGTTTCTAAAACATTCAGATATTGCTTAAAGATTTTCGTATTCAACTTATGCATACAATTTTAGATCATCTTATTGCTTTTATGGGTTTTACCACTATTACTAAGTCTTCTGCCAAGTAAGTAGCCAGGCCAAGTGATATATTTGGGGCCAGAATTGGTTTTCGGGTGTCCGCCACGTCCAGGGTGTTGGCTCGAGGCGTGACAGAACTAGCTCAACAAGTCTTACATAACATTCGACTCTAGTCTATGAAGCCTCAATCACTATCAAGTGGTATCGAAGAAAGACCCATGGCTACCTGAATCAAAATATAGCTAATCAAGTCTAACTCTAAAGCAAGATGAAATAAATATAATAAATCCTCCGAAGTAGGGGAGGCTCACCAATTAGCTGAACATCTTAGATGCTCAATGAAGCGCCTATTGATGATCTCTAATCCCTGTATCTGAATCATAAAATGATGTAGTACAGATGGCATCAATAAGTGGAATGTACGGTATGAATAGACCCTCACAAACTCAAAAAAAAGTCTATCTCGGGACATAGGGTTCGCGACGTGGACTGGGTTTATTTTATTCTCCGAACGAGGTTTCTAATCCCGTAAAAAATTTTTGGAATAAAACTAAGTGTTGGTCCATGCCAGGTGCGCATTGCACACCTATTGCGCACCTTTAGTGGTTCGCATTTTCGTATCGAAAAATTATCTTTTGATTCGGTTGCTCTAAAAGTCAATTGAGACCACTTTTTCACTCAATTTATCATTTTGATCGCAAATCTTACCTCAGATTAGCCATCAGAGCATGGGAAGACGCGTTATCACACATATCTTCTCAAAGGGTATTTGATAATTTTACTTGGTGTTACATTATCTCCCTCCTAGAATCATTCATCCTCCAATGATGAGTAGAGGTAGACATTAAGGCATGAATAACAATCGGAACTCTTCTCAAAACTCACTCAATCAATCAAACTCTCGACTCCTCATCAATCTCAACAAACTTTACTTAGACTCAGGAACATATACGTCAACTCAGATAGACAATTCAGCTCAGATCAAGAGTAGAGATATTATCTACACATTCTCACCATCAAACATGAATGGAACGTCAAAAGTCAATTAATTTGAAACATTTAAACACTTCGACAATCAGTCATTCGAACTCAGGAAGGAAGTCATCAACTCTACTCGAGAAAGGGGACCATCGCGATATACAAGACTCTATGGATACCTCCAAGCTCATTTCCTCACCTCAACTGTGCTCCTTTTCATGACACTCTACTCTATCAACTTAATCTTATAGCTCTTATTCAAATCCCCACCTAAGCACCTCCTCTTTTTTTATTCAAGCCTACTTATAAGCCTCAAGGTGCAATCCTTAAGATGATCATATTCATACAAAGATAATCCTCAATACTCAGCTCTATACTTCCATAATGGCTTTCATTAAAAGATCACTAATCCTCTTCACTACTTCATTACCTTTACTCGAAACCCTTATTACGAAGTCTTCAATAGTCTATCATCAACACTCGTATACTAACAACTACGCATTCATGCCTATCACTCTAATCACTTCAACTATGTCTTAGAATTTTTTAAGCCTACTCGTCACTTCTACCTTCACCATTTAATGAGCATCTTCCCTCAAAGACACATAAACATATTCTTACCTATCTATTGTACATCATAAGGTCTCATCTCTTCCCTCCTTCTACCTCTATCCCTACATAACGCAAGTTTAACACCAATATCATAATAAGGATACATTCACTCCTCCCCATCTACGCTCACTCTTATTCTACTACTATCAACAACATAATTGTACTTGGAGGAACTAATCATATCCCACTTTGGTGAAACCACAAACTACTAACTCTCCATGAAAAATAAGCACTAATACCATCAAGAACTCAAATACTCAGATAGTCGAATACTCATTCTCAAGAACAGACTTCGAACTTAATATCTAGAATTTTAAACTTTATCTCTAACATCATTATTAGGCACGAATATTATCAAGAACATGCATACTCTAGTATGCAAAGGCTCAAAAGGAACATCAACTCTAAGATAGGAACTCAACTCCATTATCACAATTTGGGAGCACTCACCCGTCCCCATCACCCATAACTCATCTACTTTCATTAACATTCCTATCAAGGATGGAAAGCAGGATCACTCAAAAGGATTGAAATGAAAGACCATTAGCACGATTCAATCGAGAAATCTTATCTAAGGACATTCATTATGAAGTACAATCTCCATAATCCATCAAGACTTGGTCAAGTTCACAAAACTATACTTAGTGTAAAACTTTGGTCACATCTCATTCAACACATGACTGGAAACACTTGGATCCATTGGTTGAGAGCAAAATCATCGAAAGAAGTCATTGCTTCCCATCCTCCAAACTCAAAATGAATGGGAATCAGCATGGTATACATGGGACTATGCCATAAACATGGCAGTCATACACCAGAAGAGAATAGAGTATCATCTTAACTGAAGTGTGAAGATTATATGAGGTGGGAAAAAAATTGATATCTCATCTTGATCAGGCCATCACAATCGAAATTGCAAGATCTACTTTGGTTTCTTACGTCGTCATCTCCCCCTTAGCTCTCAACATCCTCTCTCTAACTTGTGAATCCATTTCTCTACTAGGCTATCAGCATAAACCTCCACACGGTTCAGGAATCACTATCCGTAAGAATATGCGTCTTAAGCTCTTCTATTATACTATAATGGCATATATATGACTAGCCACTTAGACTCTTTCTAATGATATCACCCTTAGCTTTCTCTTGTATCTATGGAACTCTCTCTCTATATTTGCTGCTCTTAATGGCGTACATAACCACTTTCCACAACTCCTACAATCTAACCTCTTCTTTTACCTGCAAACACTAAACTTTGGTGCTCCTACAAACTCATTTATATAAGACTTAGACTATAATAGAAAGCTCCTCATCATCTATCTATAAGCCCCAATCAATTAGGTTACTCGGAGTGATAAGGAATACTTGTATCAACCTACTCCACATTCACAACTCAAAAATATTGTCTAGATTTTCCTAACAATCATAATTTAGAGCTTCACATATCTTTACGCAATATGGGTACATATCTCAAGTGTCTTCTTATCTATCGAGCTATCCTCGTCTCAATCATCTTACCTAAGGCGCACAAATACCCAGCCCATAGCATCACTTTCTTACGAATCGACGTCTTCATCTCAAACATATATTATGGAAAGCCTATTAGAACAAATCTCCAACTAAGACTATCACTCTCACGGTGTTATCTTCTCTTCAACGCTACTCCTCAAAATTCAAGCTTAGGGTCTGGCACTAACATGTGCATCTATCACACACCTGTCTGACATCACACCAACTTACAACTATTAGGTAAAAATTTAGGGAACATAAGCCCACTAAAATCTCACAGCGAGTACTCAATCAACACATCCCCTTCCTCTCAACTCAGTAACACTCTCCTATTCAATTATATCTCCTTTATCTGACTACGCTCATAACTTGATGAGTCTTATGAACTATCATTTTAAAATCATAAGCCTAATTAAGATCCATTACATTGAAAGCACACTTTTCCCCTATTCAACATCTATACTTCACCCTTAATAGTATGAATACTATAAAACATCAACATAAATTTCTTTCTAGTTTGAGCATGCGCTATCACATCTTCCTCTATATCTCTTCATGAAAATCATAGGATACTTACAACTCTTCCATCAAACTTATGGCAGTTGACTCATCACCTCATTGCTTACCTAATAGGTACATAACTCTAACTACAAACATCAGTCAGTAATCACTCTTGCTATCTCGTCCATTTTCTTTCAGTCATCATCCTTCTAACTCTGAGATAATTCAATTTTACTCAGGGTTTATAATAAGACCTCACTTCCCAATCAACACATCCCTTTCCTCTCAACTCAGTACCACTCTCCTATTCAATCATATCTCCTTATCTAACTACGCTCATAACTCGATGAGTCTCATGAACTATCATTTAAAAATCATAAGCGTAATTAAGGTCCATCACATTAAAAGCACACTTTTTCCCTATTCAACATCTATAATTCACCCTCAATAGTATGAATATTATAATACATCAACATAAATTTCTTTCTAGTTTGAGCATGCTCTATCACATCTTCCTCTATATATCTCCATGAAAATCATAGGATACTTACAATTCTTCCATCAAACTTATGGCAGTTGACTCATCCCCTCATTGCTTACTTAATAGGTACATAACTCTAACTACAAGCCTCAAATAGCAATCAATCTTGCTATTCTCATCTATTTTCTTTCAATCATCATCCCTCCAACTTTGAGATAATTCATTTTTACTCAGGGTTTATAATAAGACCTCACATCTCACTCTTAGGTGGTAGCATTAAACTCTTTAGAGACATAAGTTTCTCTCTTCTAGGTAACATCAAAAACAAGTTTTGAATGAGAAGGTCAGGGTACATCTAGAGCTAACCCAAGTGCACAACTTATATGAGCAATAGTGCACTCTTTCTAGTGAATCAACTTAGCACACAGTTGGCTTCTCTCAAGCCTGGTGCAGTCTCTCTACCATTCTGATTACTTTATCGCAGGGGTTCTCATCGGTAAGAGTTTGAACATTACTGTCTCTATCACCTCGTGGATGAGGAGTAGTTGAAAGATCTAGACTATTGCATGAATCATCATAGATTGTCTTAGGAAATAGCTCTATCGCATGATTCAAAATCTGAAAGTAGGGGAAACTTTTCCTAAATGCCAATAGTCCTTCATTTATAGAAGTGGACTCCTCACAACCATAAATAAGTTCTTATAGACACGGCTTCATAGACACCCTAGGACAGTTTAATTCTATGCTCTGATACCAAGTTTATCACACCCCGGGAGGGGTACCCTAGACGTGGCTGGCACCTAGAGACTATTGCTAGTCCCCAAGCGAACCACTTGGCCTCATCACATTCATCTAGTCAATAAACTCTACTAATCAACGGAAGACATAAGAAAGTAAATGGGCACATCGTCATCTGGTCTCAAGGAGTATAAGTAAAAAAAAGGGCTAGTAGAAAGAACTAGCTCAACAAGTATTACATCAACATTTGACTCTAGTCTTTGAAGCCTTTATCACTATCAAGTGGTGCCAATGATAGACCCATGGCTACCTCAATCAAAATAAAGCTAATCAAGTCTAACTATAAAGCAAGATGAAATAAATATAACGAATCCTCCGAAGTAGGAGAGGCTCACCAATCAGCTGAACGTCCTAGATCCTCAACGATGCTCTTGTTGATGATCTCCTATCCCTGTATCCGCATCATAGAATGATGCAGTGCCTAGTGGCATTAGTACGTGGAATATACGATATGTAAAATAGCTTAATGAAATAGGAACAAGTAAAATAATATAGAACAATATCAACTCAGAATAGTAACCAATCAACATGTCAAATGTCTATCTAAAGCAAGAATAAAGAGTAGACAAATGACCTATCAACCAATCAAACCTTATCAATCAAATCAGGCTCAACTTAATAGAACTTAGCTCAACTCATCTCATCTCATCTCAACTCAGAGTACTCAATGCGGGAACTTTCTAGGAGTTTCTCTTACCTAAAAGTAATCACTTATGAGCCAGTGATTGTACAATAAGCCATCGTTGTTGCCACAGTCGTTCTGTACTCTTTAGGTAGAGAACAAATCGAAATGATAATGGATAAGTCCAAAATAGAGATGGAAATCTATAAGTCCTCTATTGTTTCAGGGACTTCTATCCATAGGGAACCTCAACATAATATGATATGATGGTTCTAATCCTCACCTACTCTTGGCTACGTACTTTGATGAGTATGAGTTGGATTAACTCTCACTCTTTCTATGTTTGATACACCTCTCAAGATTCAATGCTCATAAGATAATCCATCTTAATCAACCTGGTAGAGACTCATCATTCAATCAGTCTCATAGAGACTCTCATCATCTCATCAACTAACATCTCAATCAATAGCTCAAGGCTACGAATAATTATTAGGAAACAATCGAATAGACAAATCATTAGAGATCATTTGTGGATACTCATAGGACTACCAAGTTATATCAATTCATCATCATTCTCACATCACAATCACAATCGACATTCTCAAATCAAGGCTCTAGACTCAATCCCTAGATTCATTCATGCATGTTTTCAAAATTTAACATATAGGGTTTATACAATATATCATGAAAGTATTCAATTCAAGAAAACAAGTTTATGATGATCATCAACATAAGAAAATATATGTAATTAATATAATTTTTCAAGAAAACCCATCAAGAATAATGCATGTGGACTCATTAAACTTTCAGCTCTTCTACAACCATCAATGGGGCACATGAGAGAACAATCTCATGCTTTTAGTTTAGCCTTGCATACCTGGATTGAAGCTTCGGATAATCAACCTCAAGGAGCTCTCTTCGAACTCCTCAATTTCTTGATTTTCTTCTCTCCTCTTTAGCCCTATTCTTTTTCAAGGACTTAGAATGGGGTTTAAAACCCTTTTTACTCTTAAAATGAACTATTTTGATCATATATTAAATCCAGGAAGGGTTTAGAAAGGTCTACAATTCCCCTCACGAAATTCAAAAAAAGTATGTCTAGGGACGTGGGGTCCACAACTCGGACAGGGTTTATTTTTGATATTTTTTCCTAAAAATTCTCTAAACGAGGTTTCTAATCCCGTAGAAAATTTTTGAAATAAAACCAAGTATTGGTACACGGTAGGTACGCATCGCACACCTGTTGTCCACCCTCACAGGTTCGTATTTTCGCATAAAAATTATATTTTGATTTAGTTACTCTAAAAATCAACCGAGAAAACTTTCCTACTCAATTGTTCATACTGATCGCAAATTCGGCCTCAGATTTTCCTCAAAGAATGGGAAGACGCATTACGCACACATCTCTCCTCTAATGACATTTTGGTAATTTTACCGGGTGCTACACATTCTTTTTCTAATATCATTAAGATTATCATCCATGAACTATTTGGCCTTGATCTCCTTAGTGAAAGTGTGCCTTAATTCAATATTGGCCAATATATCACCTTTCTACGAGATGCCTAACCTCATGAACTTAGCCTCCAATGCCTAAATCTCCTTAGCCAAAGGTTTGCTTAGCTCCACGCAACCTGACTAGACGATCCATACTTATTGATTTTTAGCTCAATGTTTTTCCACTACATTGACCTTATCTAGTGATATTGGATGGTGATGTCGTAATCCTTAAGCAACTCTATCCACCTCCATTATCTCAAGTTCAGGTTTCTCTAAGTGAACAAATGCTACAGACTACGATGATTAATGAATGACTACATTAAGCATCGGAGAGATAATATTAGCAAATTTTTACAGCAAATACCATCGTTGGCAACTCCAAATCATGTCATGGGAAGTTTTGCTCATGAACCTTTAACTATCGTAAGGGTAGGCTATGATATTCTTATCCTACATCAATACAACACCTAAAACATTTGTGAAGCATCACAATAAACAAAAATTTTACCTTTTACCAATAATGACAAGATTAGGGATGTAATCAAAAGAGTCTTGAGATTTTAGAAGATCTTTTCACACTTATCCGTCCAATCAAAAGGCACATCCTTTTGGGTAAGACTTGTCAAATAGATAGCAATAGATACAAATTTTTTTATAAATCGCCAATAGTAGCTAGCAAACCCCCACAAAACTCCTTACCTTAGTAATGGGGCTAAGCCGAACCAATTCTTAGCTGCTTCAATCTTTTGGTATCCCAACACCACCCCTTTCTTAGCAAAACAACATGTCGCAAGAAGGCAATAAAAGTCAACTAGGATTCATATTTAGAAAATTTGCATTAAATTTCTATTTTCCTATGACACCGAGAACAATGTGAAGATGCTCTATATGTTCTTCCTTACATTTTGAATAAACTAAAATGTCATCGATGAATAAAATAACAAACAAATCTAGAAATGGTTTAAGCACTCTATTTATCAAACTCATAAAAGTTACGAGAGATTGGTCAGACCAAAAGACATCAATAAAAATTCATAATGCCGATACCTGATCCAAAATGCAGTCTTTGGCACATCCTTAAGCCTAATGTTTAGCTGGTGATAGCCTAATCTCATATTAATTTTTGAGAACACCAACACAACTTACAATTGGTCAAAGAGATCATCAATACAAGGTATCAGGTACTTGTTGTGAAGGGTGACCTTATTTAACTGTTGGTAGTTTATAGACATTCTCATGCTACATCTCTTTTCTTAACAAACAAGACTAGAGCATCCAGAAGGAAGAACTAAGACAAATGAACCCTTTATCAAGGAGTTCTTGCATTTGGACCTTAAGCTCTCTTAACTCTGATGAGGTCATACGATAAGGAGGAATAGAGATGGGATAAGTGTCGGGCTCTAAATCGATACAAAAAACTATATCTCTATCAGAAGGCATGTTAGGAAAATCCATAGAAGGACTTCTTTAAAGTTAGATACTATAGGAACAAAAATAAAAAGGGATTATGCCTTAACATCCCTAACAGGAGCCAAATATACTAGATAACCTTGCCCCATTTTCAAGCCTGAATATAGGAATTGACATTAATTAGCTTAGGTCTGTACATCCCTTATCACTCTAACCTTTCCCTACTCCAGATCTTTAGAGTGGCAAACTTAGCATGACAATTAAACACTATTATAATGACCCAAGCCTATGTAAGGACCCAAATTTTTTGTACAGCTGTAGTGACGCTTAAGATTTGGTTCCGGAAAGTTTTGGGCCGAGGTGACACCTTATGGAACATCCAAGCTCGATCTGAATTCACTTTCAAGACTTTAACTTAAGCTCACTTATTTTGTTTAAGGCCATCATGGGTCTCCTACATCAAATTGAGTTCAACGGAATTCCATTGGCTAAGTTTATCATAAGTACTAATAGAAGGGTCAACTTTAAATGCGCATATCTCTTAGCACAAAATTAGCAGGGTGGACAGTGACCTATCAAATTAAAGCTCTTTGAGTTATCTTTCCAACACACTTGGTTTCACCTCATTTCGAGTTCGAAAGAAGAAGTTATATTTATTTTCGTGAGACCCTCCTGTGCAGTGTTGACACACGGGCCAGTAAACGGGCAGTGAAACATCTCACAACTCATAAGACCGCCCTTGAGACTAAGATGGCCACTTTTTGGCCAAGTCTTGTGCCACGAACAGCCACACGAACCGTGCGTTGTGGCACAGGCCGTGAGGTTTCTGGAGTGAAATTTTTCTAAGTGTTGAGCCAATTTTCAACTTCCAGAAATTTGTCTAAGTGTGGGTTCATGGGCAGGTAAATGAACTGTGTAATGCCACATGGACCTTTTACCCTCCAATCAAGTGGCTTCCGATAAAATTTTCATCTAATTCATTAATGGTGTTTTTATAAATTCGGTTATTTTTATTGGTTTTTTCGGAATTCTTATGCTATTCTAAGGTCATCAAAAGTCCTAAAACCAATTTCATACATTCAAAACCATTCTTCATATTTAAATACTCTCAAAAGCTTTCCACAAAGAACTCTCGGAGACTTCAACATTTGGGTTAGGGAACTCAATTCTTCTTCAAATTCTTTGGGGGTTTTCTTCATCTTGGTGAAGGTATGTGGGTTTGATCCTTGACTACCTTCCAATCAAGGAGACCCAAATTATTTTTATGTAATATAGCAAATTTCTAGCTTACTTTAAATCGGGGTTTAAAATATCATGAGTCCTAAAATAAATCTTCTATTTATGCATGGCCAGTGTTTATTTGATAATTTTAATATAATTTAAAATATAATATAAGGATTTACATTGGGTTTATGGAATTACAGGTATGTGTGTCCCCTTTAAGGCTTATTTATGCATGGATGATTATATTATAATTTTTAATGCGAATTTAATTATGTTTTCAATTAAATTTCATATTGTATTGTTGATTTTAGATTGAATCTCAATTACCCATGCCATTTTCACATTATTCATAGCATATCCATTCATGTTCATGAGAATTTATGGAAATTATGATATGGATTAAGACCAATTATGTTTTATGATATGATTTTGATAAAAAATTTGGTTATGACAAGAATGTGATCGCATATATGTCTATTGAATATGGCTCATTGAGCATTTTGGGTGTTTGCACCATGTTGTATATGAATGAGCTATTCTTATGCATGAGTATTATGATTATGAAAGTATGATTTTGGCATTTGAGCCTAAGTATGAATTATTATGAATAAAATATTTACATTTTGGCCCAATTGTGTATTTAAATATTTTGGTAAGACTTGTATCTCTTTGAAAGCATGTATATCTATATTTAGGTATATGTATTCTTGTGGGATGACGACATAGCACCTATGGATGGAGGGTTTGCTCTCTTTCCTTGAACTATGTGCCTAACATAGGTCCTTTCCGGAATGGGGATACTCGTAAGAAAAGTTACCTCCGAAATGGGGATGCTCGTAAGGAGAAGAATTGATATGATGTGTAATATGTAAATCATATCCGAAATGGGGATGCCCGTAAGAAAGGTTGCTTCATACGAAATGGGAATCCCCGTAAGATGAAGTATGGTTTACCTTTGGCAAGTAGACCACCTATTTAGTGATGAGGAGATTTCATCGAGATTCCAAGTAATAGCTCTTTTGGTCTTACTTATGTCAGTTGAGGTCACATGCCCATTATATATGAGAATGTGCACTCATGCATCATAAATTTCATAGCATCCTGTTATATTACACTCCTTTATAAATCTCTTTCTACATTATATGCCCTTGTCATCTAACGTTGATATGCAGGTTTTGATAAGTTACATGCTTTGTACCCTGTATACTTAGTACATTCAAACATACTAATGCATGCTTTTACCTACATGATCTTGCAATGTAGGGACTGGAGATTACTATCATCCACCACTCGATTGCTAGATCAGGTTTTGAGACATTGGTTGTGGTGAGTCCTATCTTCCAAGGACAAGCCACCATTCCTCTACCTTAAGTTGCTTTTGTTTATGTCACCTTTACTTTGAGGGTAAGCCCTGAATATGTTTTGGCCCTCGTCCTATCTGATGACTAGAGGCATTATTGGATATCTTGTAGGCTCAATTCGGATCTATATTTTATGTGTTGTATTTGAACCTTATGATCATGGTTATCTTTTGATTATGGCTATTGTGGTTAGATTATGGGAATTATGTTGTGTATGTATGTTTGATGTGAAATTGTGAAAGATCCTAAGTCCCGAATTGTCCCCACAACGTGAGTCATACTTACCCACCCCTTAGTCTTTGATTATGTCTTATGTGTTATGTGGATCCATGTTAATCCCTTTCCCTATGATATCCCCATATCGTGAGTCTTATATCCCCATCCCTTAGAACTATTTATTTACTTTTGAATATATTTCTGAACCGATGTCGTGAATTTTGGTATTTTGAGGGTTGTTTGGGGACTTTCGAATTTTCATTCATCTTGTCACTCCTAGAACCCGGGTCTGGGTTGTAATAAAGATGGTATCAGAGCACTAGGTTTATAAATGGTCATCAGAGTCTAACACCCCACGTCAAGTAGAGTCTTATTCATGGGTTTAAAGCACACCACATCTATGGGTAGGAGACTATAAGGCGTTTTAGGAAATGTTTCACTTTTTCATGATTATTATCGTGCCAAGGAGGATGTTGTAGCTAATCTTATAGATGAGGTTACATGGGAGTTGGTGAAGGGTGTACCTTATTTGATAATCTTGCTCCTTCGGGTGTTTGGAGTTTTCTTGGGTTGGCTGGTTATTACATAAAGTTTTTTGAATGGTTCTCATCTTGCATCTCTATTTGCCAAGATAAATCAAAAGTAGGCCAAGTGTGTATGGTTGGGTGAGTGTGAGGAGAGTTTTCAGACTTTAAAAGACTAGCTTACATTGGCTACCATTTTGACATTACGAAATGATTTATATGGGTTGGGGTGTTGTGATGTTTCTCAGATTGGGTTGGGTTGTATACATATGCAACATGGTAAGGTGATATCTTATGCATTGAGGTAGTTAAAGGTGCATGAGCACAACTACCTGACTCATAATGTTAAGTTAGCGCTGGTGGTATTTCCTGTGAAATTTGGAGAGACTATTTGTAAGGGATGCATGTTGATGTCTTCATCGATCACAGGAGTTTGCAATATGTATTCATTCAGAGTGGTCATAACTTAAGGCAAGGTATAAGGTTGGAATTCCTTAAGGACTACGACAAGGGTGTACAATATCATCCTGACAAGGCAAATATTGTAATCGGTGCACTTAGTGGACTATTTATGGGAAGTGTGGCTTATGGGGGTGAAGGGTTGGAGGAGTTGGCCAAAGATGTTTACAATTTGACTAGTTTGGATGTTAGGTTGGCCAACTCCAGCGATGGTGATATCCACGTTCGGAATAGGGTCAAATCTTTGTGGATGTGAGTGTTAAGAGATAGTAAGACTTAGACCCACCATCGATTGGGTTAAAGAATTCGATTGTAGGAAAGAAGATAGAGGTTTTCTCCCAAGGGGGATATGGTGTAATTCAGTACCAAGATCGATTGTATGTTTTGGACGTTGATGATCTTAAGGATATAATTATGAGTAAATCCCATAGCTCTCATTATTCTATTCACCCAAGACCTACTAAAAGGTACTACGATTTGAGAGAAGTGTATTAGTCTCATGGTATGAGGAAGGATGTAGTCCAGTTGTATCTGAATGCTTTAATTGTCCACAAACGAAGGTAGAACACCAAAAACCCGATGGTTTGACTCAAGATATTAAAATTTTTACTTGGAAGTGGGAAGAGGCAAACATAGATTTTGTTGTTGGTTTGCCTTGGACCCAAAAGCAATTTGATTCATTTTGGGGTTTTATTGATCAGAGGACAAAGTCGGCTAATTTCTTATCGGTTAAGACTACTTTCAATGTTGAGGACCATTCAAACTTTGGAGGACATGTTGAGGTTTTGCGTGTTGAAATTCAAGGTTAATGGGGGTGATCATCAACCACCTATTGAGTTTGCTAACAACAATGGCCTTCATGCTAGCATTGATACGGAACCATTTGTGGCTTTTTGTGGTAGAAGGTGTAGGTCTTTGGTGGGATGGTTTGAGCCAGACGAGGTGACTTCTATGGATCGAATTTAGTGTTAGAGTAGGAAATAGTTAGGGAAAAGTTGAAAATGGTTCGAAGTCATCAAACATTCTATTTGGATATTGGAAGGAGGGATCATGAGTCTCACATTAGTGATTGGGGTGTATGTAAAGGTCACACCTATGAAGAGCATGATGTGTTTTCTTTGAGAGGAGGGCAAGCTAAGTTTCCGGTATGTAGGCCCTCATGAGATTTTTGAGCATTGTGGGAATATGGCCTATAGATTGAATTTAGCTCCGGGTGTGAGTTTTATTCATTCGGATTTCTATGTGTCTAAGTTGAGAAAGTTGGTTGGTGATACTTGCTATTGTTCCTTTGGAAGAAGGTAAGGTAGAGGATAACTTGTCTTAATAGAAAGTTTCTATTAAGATCTTAGATGGGCAAGTGGAGAGGCTTTAAAACGAGAATCGACATATTGAAAGTGCTACATAGGGAGTGGAATCAAGTAGGATGCGGCCATACCTCTATCCTTTCCAATCTACTCAAGCCCATAATATTAGGTTCTTCTTATTCTCCAAGGTCCTAATCCTTTCTCTCTTGAGTCTCATGTCATGACATGCATACATGTGCACAAAAATGATTTATTTTATGATATTTCAAAATGATTTGAATACATTTTGATATGAGTTTTAACGATTTGATGATTTTCAAATGGTGAATTATCCATGGTACCTTGTAATTGGAAGTATCATGTTCCAATTCAAGGCTTTCAAGCCTTGTTCTTTCACATTCGAGGACGAATGTTCCCAAGGGGGAGAAGATGTAAAGACCTGAATTTTTGTATAGTTTTGGTGACGTTTGAGATTTGATTTCTGAAAGTTTTGGGCCGAGGTGACACCTTATGGAACATCCAATCTCGATCTAAGTTCACTATCAAAACTTCAATTTAAGCTCATGTATTTTTTTAAGGCCATCATGGGTCTCCTACATCAGGTTAAGTTCAAAGGAATTCCATTGGCTAAGTTTTTCACAACTACCGATAGAAGGGTCAAATTCAAATGGGAATATCTCTTAGCACAAAATGAATTGGGTGGCCCACGACCTATTAAATTAGAGTTCTTTGAGTTAGCTTTCCAACACACCTACTTTCACCTCATTTCAAGTTCAGATGAAGAAGTTATGCCTGTTTCCGTAAGACCCTCCAATGTAGTGTTGCCACACGGACCAGCAAATGGACAGTGAGACTGCCCTTGAGCCTAAGATGACCACTTTTTGGCCAAGTCTTGTGGCACGAACAGCCACACGAATCGTGTGGTGTGGCACAGGACATGAGGATTCCGGAGTGAAATTTTTTTAAGTGTTGAGCCAAGTTCCATCTTCTAGTAATTTGTTTAAGTGTGGATTCACGAGCAGGTAAACGAACAGTGTAATGCCACACAAACCTTTTACCCTCCAGTCAAGTGGCTTCTAGTAAAATTTTCATCTGATTCATTGATGGCATTTTCATAAATTCTATTATTTCTATTGGTCTTTTGGGAATTCCTATGCTATTCTAAGGTCATCTAGAGACCTAAAACCAATTTCAAAACATTCAAAATCACTTTTATATTTTTAAAATCCTCTCAAAAGCTTTCCATAAAGAACTCTCGGAGACTTCAACGTTTGGGATAGGGACTCAATTCTTCTTCAAATTCTTTGGGGGTTTTCTTCATCTTGGTGTAAGTACGTGGGTTTGATCCTTGATCACCTTCCAATCAAGGAGACCCAAATTATTTTCAAGTAATTTAACAAATTTCTAGCTTACTTTAAATCAAGGTTTTGAATATTATGAGTCCTAAAATTCTATCTATGCATGCGCAGTGTTTATTTGGTGATTTTAATGTGATTTAAACTATTATATGAGGATTTACTTTGGGTGTATGGAATTACACGTATGCATGGTCCCTTTAAGGCTTGTATATGAATGAGTGATTATACTATAATTTTAAATGCGGATTTGATTATGTTTTCAATTGAATTTTATATTATATTGTTGATTTTAGATTGAATCTCAATTTCCCATGTAATTTTCACATTATGATATGATTTTGATAAAATATTGGTTATGACAAGAATGGGATCACATATATGTCTATTGAATAGGGCTCATTAAGTATTTTGGGTGCTTGTACCATTTTGTATATGAATGAACCATTCCTATGCATGAGTAGTATGGCTATGAAAGTATAGTTTTGGCATTTGAGCCTAAGTATGAATTATTATGAATAATGTTTGGCTTTTGGCCCAATTATGCATTTAAATGTTTTGGCAAGACCTGTATCTCTTTGAAAGCATGTATATCTATATATAGGTATATGTATTCTTGTGGAATGATGACTTAGCATCGATGGATGGAGGGTTTGCTCTCTTTCTTTGAACTATGTGCCTAGCATAGGTCATTTCCAAAATGGGGATACCCGTAAGGAAAGTTTCCTCCGAAATGGGGATGTCCGTAAGGAGAAAAATTGATATGATATGTTATATGTGAAAATTCTATCCAAAATGGAGATGCCCGTAAGGAAGGTTGCTTCATACGAAATGGGGATGCACGTAAGGTGAAGTAGGATTCACCTTTGGCAAGCAGAACACCTATTTGTCGATGAGGGAATTCCATCGGGATTCTAAGTAATAGCTCAATTGGTCTTACTTATGTAGGTTGAGGTCACATCCCCACTATATATGAGCATCATTTGCACTCATTCATTATGAATTTCATAGCATCTTGTTATATTACGTTCCTTGCTATAAATCTCTTTCTTCATTATGTGCCCTCATCATCTATTGATATGCAGGTTTTGGTAAGTTACATGCATTGCACCCCCCATACTTAGTACATTCAAACGTACTAGCGCATACTTTTGCCTACATAATCTCACCATGTAGAGACTGGAGATTACTATCATCCACCGTTCGATGGCTAGATCGGGTTTTGAGATATTGGTTGTGGTAAGTCCTATCTTCTAAGGACAAGCCACCATTCCTCTACCTAAGTTGCTTTTGTTTATGTTACATATTCTTTGAATGTGAGCCTAGAATATGTCTTGGCCCCCTTCCTATCTTATGACTAGAGCCATTCTTGGACATCTTGTAGGATCCCGTCGAATCTATGTGTTATGTGTTGTATTTGAATCTTATGATCATAGTTATCTTTTGGTTATGTCTATTATGGTTAGATTATAGGAATTATGCTATATATGTATGTTTGATGTGGAATTGTGAAAGATCCTAAGTCCCAAGTTGCCCCCATAGCGTGAGTCATACTTACCCGCCCCTTTAATCTTTAAATATGTGCTATGTGTTATATGAATCCATGTTAATCCCTTTCCTTATGATATCCCCATAGCGTGAGTCCTATTTCCCTATCCGTTAGAACTATGTGTTTACTTTTGAATACGCTTCCGAACCGATGATGTGAATTTTGGTGCTTTGAGGCTTATTTGGGGACTTTCGGGTTTTCGTTCGTTGTGTCACTCCTAGACTCCGGGTTCGGGTCATGACAACCTATATCATAGTCGTCACATGGCGAATGAGACACCGGTAGGCACCTTATCTAAGCCATCTTCACATATCAAGAATTCATAGGCCAAAAACTCATACATTTGCAGAAGAAAACAAGATAGGGTCTATGGAATATCATTTGAAACAAAACATCATCATAAAACATGTATAGTGTCCATAAACATACCTATTAGACCATGGATAAATAGGAACGATAAATGGTCGATTTCCATCAAATAGAAAAGATTCCAAATTTGAAAAAAATAGAAGGTAAAAGCCTCCAAAAACTAACATGTACATCAAGTCTAAACTAAATGGCAAGAAAGGAAATAGGTGGAGTCCCAAACTAAGTGCTCACCACAATAAAACTAGTCTTAAATATCGAAAGAACTAGCCATGAGACGTCGTAGGAACACCTGTCCCTACATGGTGAAATTATGTAGGCAAATATGTGTTATTTAGTACTTTTGGAATGTACTAAGTATGTGAGATGCAATGCAAATATGAAATTGTAATATCATCATTCATAAGTTAAAGAATTTAGTGCATGAAATGGTAAAGATAACCTCTATATGAGCTTAAGCATGCACAAGGAATTACGTTCAATATGGATGTAAGTAATGCATAAGTGAATCACATATGATGGAGCATAGACATTATGGGAATAGACCATAATTGATATATAAGACCACGTGAGCTACTACATGGAATCAAACATAACCCCTACATTAACACAAGGAGACCTCTTGCCAGATGGAACTCTATT
This sequence comes from Solanum ossicruentum, assembly GCA_025774065.1. Lineage (NCBI taxonomy): Eukaryota > Viridiplantae > Streptophyta > Magnoliopsida > Solanales > Solanaceae > Solanum > Solanum ossicruentum. The sequence goes on from JAOTQR010127310.1 coordinate 17,601, forward strand.
ACATAGCATGCATCATCATATATCATAATTTGCCTACGTGGATCCACTAGTCTAGCTATGAGGGCTCCTATGGTGGCACATAGTTAATAGGGCAAGGAGTTGCTTTCAGAGTTCCCTTACCGAACCCCACCTCAATGCCTCATTCAGTATTAAGTCATCTCACGAAATCTTTAAAAAAATATACTTAATCAAATTATGATGATTAGAATCATAAGTAGCAACCTCAAGAATTCCTCGAAACTTAAGGAACCATTAAGTGAGAATTGTCCTTTCATCTTGGGGACCATCATAAACATCATTTAGTGCATTTGTCAAATGCTTATATCTATGACAATTTATCAACTTTAAATTTTTCTTTTATGCCCTACTTATCATCATATAACATGCAAGAATTGACTTTAAACTTAGTGGGCTTAATCATAAGTTGAAACATTCATAAATCATGAGGCTTATGCATAATCATGGAAAAATATACTTATTAAAAACATGTAAATCAGCCCACACATCAACATCCAAAGCATTAATCATTGAGATCATCACCCTTAACTCAAAACTCATGAAAATATTTGATATAACATCTCATAGTAACATTAAAGGCATACTATAAAATAAAACATCATGAAATCAGTAGCATGCATGGTAGTATTTTAGGAACTTAAAAAGGGTAAAAGCTTGAATGTAGGACTTTGTGGATAAAAGGAGACCTACAAATCAACTCATATACCTTGGGTGAAGTCTATGAAGAAGGAATTTGTTGTTATGGAAGAAACCCTTGAAAACCCTAGCCTCCTTAGCTTGTTCTCGGAGAGGATAAATACCATAGGTTTTGTGAAAAAGTGAAATAATGAAAAAAGAATGGGAATCTTGGGCTTTAAGGTCTATTTAAGGACCTGAAGGATCACAAAAATGACATAGTTTACGTTTAGGATTGACGAAAAGGATAAAATTTTCTTTCATTAAAGCTGTCGAATCTAATCCACGAGACCCCGATTATGGGTCATAGATAGAACCACGAGTCGTGGATCGAATCATGAGTCATGGTTCTTGTCATTCTATTTTTCTTTTCCAATCTTAAAGAATTAGTTACCAACTACCAATCATGAAACTCCTTTGTAACCCCTTCAATATAACTCAAAAAGACTTTATGATGCATTTTTTAATATCTCAAAATTCGTGCAGAATTTCACAACTTCGACTTCATATTCTTGTTCAGAGGGAAATATTGTGTGGGGATATGGTTACCTACAAGGTATTGTTTTCGGTGCCAAAAAAATATTTTTTTTGGTGAAATTTTGCAAACCAGTAGCTGTGTGCGACCAGGCTGCAACGCGGACTTGTCGCAGGCTCGCAGCCTAGTTCAAAAATTTCCTTTTCACCTGGAGGCACTTGGTTAATAATCTAATACCGATATATTTGAAAATATCTCATTCATAATCCATTATTATCCCTATAAACTCACCAAAAACCTCTCAAATTCCTTTCTAACCTTCACCAAATCCTCTATCCATTCTCAAGGTTTTCAAGACGTTTTGTTGAAATGCAAGAAAATCAAGTCAAGCCCCAAGTCCTCCTCAAGTTTTTATTTAAGAAACTTCAAGTCTATGGTATGTGGGTCTTCATCCATGGGTCCTTTTACCTATGGAGCCTCAAAACTATTTCTATCAAATTTCTTGATTCTAATGACTAATTCTTTATGGGTATTTTCTATTATCACTTCATTGCATGAAAAATATTAGCAGTTTGTTAATTCTTGATTTATTGATGCATGGGCTCCTACAAATGATTGAGATTATGATATATCATTACATTGAAGCTTTGTAAGCTGTGACATCTTGAAAGACTTGAAAATATTATGAATTTTTGAATGATTTCCATGACACCCAAATTAGGGTTTTTCAAGTATGTTATTGGGTTGTTTGACTTCTTAAATGACTTTAAGTTATCCTTCTCTTACTCTTGAATTCTGTGATTTTAAGCTAAAATAAATATACCCACCATGTTTGGACTAAGTTATATGAAAAATCTCATATGTGATGAAGTCTTTATAGTAAGACATGTGGTTTACGAACGTTGTTAATGTTGAAGGGAAATTAAGATGCTATGAGTTCATGAGAATATTATAAATATTATGAATGATATGAAGCTCTTTATTTGATATTATGATGTGATGGTTTGATGAGCTAGTTTATAATATTCAAAGCTATAAATGTTGTGATACCATGGGATACTATGTAGTTGAGAATTGTATGAGATAAATTTCATGTTTCCATGTTCGTATTTTTGAAACATGATATGTACGATTGTGATGGGCAGTTTAAGAATAATTTAAATTGATGAAATTCACTATATGTCTTGAAGTATGATGTCTAAATAATGAGAAATGAAGGCTTATGAGACATTTTATATTTATTATTAACTTACGAAAAGTTTCTTATGAATGATGAAAAGGTTTCATTATATGTATGCTAGTGTATGAATGTGATGAAGGATGAGGTATATCAAGTATATTGTGAAATTTGTTGAAGTATGTGAAAGCTATATATTATTAAAAGGTCATCTTTATGATATTATAGTGTACAAGCTTATGCATGTCATGACCATACTCTCTATATGCTATTTGTAACTAAATTAACTTGTTGGAATTAAGAATGAATGAATTAAAGAATGTGAGCCCCTATCTAGTTATGATCATGAGAATATGATGACCCGTTAGTAGAGAGATATGAAATGATGATCCGTTAGTAAAGAGATATGAAATGATGACCCGTTAGTAGAGGGAAATGAAGCAATGACCCATAAGTAGAGGGATATGATGATGATACTAGCCGATAGTAGAGGCTTAGCCAAGATTATGATGCTAGCCGATAGTAGAGGCTTAGCCAACGTATAGGAGTTATCCTTATGATGACGATTAATGTTCTAAATATTTATGGGACAGGTTAGTAGAATTCCTCTCCATTGTTTTAAAAGGCTTATAAGATGGGTTAGTAGAATACCTCTCCACTAATGAATTTCATGATTCATGCCTATGATTATTTCGTGAGAGTTTACTTAGCACCAAGTAGACTTTGGGATGGATATTGAACTCCTCATTAGAAGAGGAGTGAGACCTTTAGTAGAATCTCATTGTCCCATAACTACATACCACCATAGGAAATAGGAGTCACCCGCTTGTAGAGGTTGATTTCAAGACCAAACGATAGTAAAGGTTGCTCAATAGCAAGGCTTTAGTGGATCCACTTTGGCATCGTAGGAGGTTGCCTTGGCAAGTGACTTCCCACTTTCTTCTAGTGTAGGGATAAAATCGGGACTCTATGGCTTAGCTCACATGGTTTATGTTGATTAAAGATTACTCTGACATATTTTTTATTTTTATTTTTTTTTCATTTTTAGGATAGAACAGTGTGCATCCGCAATGCGGAGGCATCGAGGATCAACACTTGATGACTGAACTGCAGACTAGCCAAAGCAGTTTGTATCCACCTTTGCTCCGCGACGCAAAGGAAACGAAGACCAACACTGTTTCGTCGACACAAACATTTTTTCCTTATTTTTACACTCTACTATTGCTCATTCGAGTGTCCATTCAAATTCCCTCTCCTCTGATTCATCGTACTTAAACGCTCCAGAATTAGGATCAAACACAAATAGTTTACCAAAGAAAAGAGATTAGATGGAATTACAGTTAATCAAAGAATAGGCTAAGAATCAAAAATGCTAACTAAGGGTATTTTAATTCGGAGAATATAATGATGTTACACTATTATACTACCAAAGAAATGCCTAGATCCTCTCCTCTAATTCCAACTCCTACCGAGTCTAATCTACATCATGGGCAAGTTCTAGAACTCATCGCAGCAGAGACTCATAATTTGCTCACTTGCTCTTGGCACATTTTCATCACAAGATTAGCACTAGAGTTCCTATTAGTGTATTCACATGAATTCAATTAATTAAGCACATATACACTTGTGACTTATAAGGATCAAGCATCTACTTCTAAACTAGGTTCAAATGTTTTACGCTCGATACTCGTTTGTATACTACCCTACTCTAAATGAACTCGATTCGATGAATGCCCTTAGGACGGTCATCGTTCATCTATCATAGGGCCCCCATCATTCAGCTATGACTACTTGAAACTGTCACGACCCAAAAATGGGCGTGATGGCATTCATCTTATCCCACAAAGACAAGTCAGCCACCAACCAAACTATAACATTAAAAATAAAGAATTATAATAAAAATGAAAGTTCAATTATGGATAATAAGTCAACTTAATGAAAATCTCCCAAAACCTAGTTGTCATATGCACAAGCTTCTAATGTATCACAATAGATTCGAAAGGAAATACAAGTATCAAATGACATTATCTCTCTAGAATAGAACAAAATCATAAATAGGAGTAAGAAGTCAACTGGGATGGCAAATAGCTGCCTCTCACAATCTCCACATGATGCCATATACAAGGAACGTAGAGAGTATCACGATAATCCGGACTCACAACCTACAAAATTGTTGTAGCAAGAGGAGTGAGTACCAAACACAAGGTACTCTGAAGGTGAACTAATAAATACAAAATTAAGTAATATAGAATACCCGTACCCCCAACACTCAAACCAAACTCCCACAACTACAACCTGCACAAAGTCAGTCCAGCATAACAGTTCACAATGTACATAGCGGATAGCTCAATAACCACAGAAACTATTATATCAACAACACTAGGGATCAAGTGCATCTATCAAAAGTTTCACAAAACACTCACACGTTTATAAATGATAATGAGATGTAATGCAAAGCAATGCAATGCAATGCCACGTAGAATGATGCATATCTGTCCTAGTGATACACATCCGCTGATCATAAACATGCCTCAGTCAGAACTCATGGGGGCCACACATGGACTATGTATCGGTCGCAGCATGTGACACGACCCTCGAATCATAGTATCCGTCGCGGCGTGCGACACATCCCTCGAATCATAGTATCTGTTGCGGCATGCGACACGTCCCTCGAATCATAGTACATCCTCTTTAATTCTCATTCTTTTTCACTAGCCCAAACCATTTCCCTTCGGCTTTGCATTTCTTTTCTTGGATCATCCAGTAAACACATAGTAAATGCACAATAATCATGTTCATGAAAAT